>SNQJ01S0041148.1:13792-29693 GCA_010110895.2 Picea sitchensis
AACCCTTTATGAACATCACGATGTGACATAACGCTTAAAAATGTTGCAATGTGTCAAAAGTCAACCATAATCCTTTAACAAATGTCATAATCCAACATAACCCTTGAGGAACATTGAAATCTAATAGAATCCTTAACCTCCAATGAGCAATGTGACAACCCTAACCCAACATCGCAATCTAACAAACATATCCTAACATAACCCTTGATGACCATCACAATGTGGCAAAAATAACCCATTGTCGTAATGTGTCAAACATAACCTAACATGGCAATTTGTACGACCATAACTTGTCATCAGAATGTGACAAATAGAACTTGACATTGCAATCCAACATAACCCTTTATGGATGTCTCAATGTGATTAAATACAACCATAATGAACGACGATTAACCATGTTTATAATGAACGATGGCCAACCATTGTTCATTAATTCAACCATTATAAAAATCTCTATATGAAATTTCCATTCAGGAACTTCACAATCTAATATACCCCTTGATGAACATCACATTGTGACATTGCCATTGAGGAACATCACATTGTGACATAGCCATTGAGGAACACAAAAATTTCACATACGTCAACCAAGATAAATGTCGCAAATTTACATGACCATCGAGTAACATTGCAATCCTACATATCCTTTTTATGAACATCATAATGCGACATAACCCTTAAAAAATACTACAATTCAACATAAGTCCCCCAAGATGAACGTCATTATGTGACATAACTATTAAGGAACATCACAAATCTGACATAAGCCTTGATGAATGTTGTAACGTCACATAACCATTTAGGAACATAGAAATTCCATATAAGATTACTAATATGAATATCACAATGCATCATGACCATTCAAGAACATCCCATTGAAACATAACCCTTAAGGAATGTTGGACAATGGCATAACCCTTAGTCAACGTCAAAATGTGACATAAACATTGAGGATGAATCAATTTGACATAACACAATGAATATAAACATCACAATGTGACATAATCATTGACGGACGTCACAATCCAACATGATCCTTGAAGAATGTCGCAATGAATTTCACACTACATCATCACCATTTATGAACATCTCACTAAAACATAACCCTTAGGTAATGTTGCAAGGTGAAATAACCCTTAATGAATGTCTTAGTGTTATGTATCCATAGACGAAAGTAGAAATTCAAAATAACACAATGACGATGAACATCGAAATGTAAGATAATCATTGGGGAACATCACAATCCAACATAACCCATGATGAACTTCATACTGGATATCATAATGCATCATGAACATTTAGGAACACGACAGTAAAACATAACCCTTTAGTAATGTCGCAAGGTGGCAAACCCTCAATGAACATTCCAATCTAACGTAACCATAAATGAGCATAGCAATTGAATATAACATAATGAAGAAGAACGTTGCAAAGTGACATATTCATTACAAAATATCATAATCCAATATAAATCTCGTTGAATGTCATAATGTGATATAATGCTTGACAAATGTCACAATGTGTCAAAAGTAAACCATAATCCTTTAATGAACATTATTTTCCAACGAGTAATGTGACAACCATAATCCAACATCACAATGTAATGAAAATATCTCAACATAACCCAACATCGCAATGTGTTTAACATAACTCATTGTTGCAATGTGTACAACCATAACGCACTGTTAGAATGTGACTAACAAAACCCATTGTCGCAATGCAATATAACCCTTTATGAACATTCCAATGTGAAAAAGGTAAAAAATAATCAACCATGGTCAACCATGTCTAAAGTGAACCATTTCCAACCAAACACAACCACTACAATGAAAACACTCTGTAAGAGAGGTTTTTAGTGTTACAAGATTTGGAAAAAAAATTGAAAAAAAAACTCTTCTACAACCTTGTCTATTTGAAGTGGAGGGTTTATCAGAGTGTTTAATGGATGTTCCATATTACTAAAAACATTTGGGTAGGCAAAAGTTTTAGCAAAGGGTTTTTTGTTGGTGCCTATATTGGAAAAACACACTAATGCGCTCTTATGAAACCTACACTGGTGCATATATAAACCTACAAAGAACCAATTATTTTAGAATTATTATGCATTGGTGCTCTTATAATTATTATTCACTAGTTTCACATATTTTTGTTGAATGCAACACTAGTGTTTTTTGAGTTTATGTACGCACTATTCGTAATAATATTTGTATGCAACATCGGTTCTCTTATAAATATTATGCACCTGATCGTTCTGTTTGTATAGGAAACCAATGCTTGTGTAATTCGTACATACTCATGGTTGTATTACCCTATGGACGAAAGGGTAGTGAAATTTTGAATATTCAAGGTGAGATGTTGATGCCATTCTTGGTTACTACTCTTTGGTGTGTATGGTATATTTAAATTATCAGTTAGAATATTATAATTAGAGTACCAATGTGTATTGTAAACATGCGCATAGTAAAATTTTGAAATGATAAATATAAGAAATTGTACATTATGTCATTTAAGGAATTCTTCTTTTTCACAATATTTGGCACCAATGCTGCAATATAATTAATAGGCACTGGTGCATATAACTCATTAAAATGTGTCATTTTCTATATTATGGCATGCACCGTTTACTGAATTCATAAGAATATAGTGCACCGATATGTATATATGTTACTTAATTTTTTTTTACAAATTTTAAATTAATCATCTCAAAATATAATATGTTTTATAATAATATTGTTTTTTGTATTTTTGTTATTGCATTATGATATAATGATTTGTTATATACGAAATGATTAAAATATCATAATAGAATAGAAGTACACACCATGTACACCAATTTGAGCATGGAGTACCACTCCAATATATCTGAAAGAGTTGAGTTACACAATAAATCCTTAAATAATAGGAAAACCTCCTTCAAATACATAAATACATTCATACTTCGCAATTCACATCCCTACAATAATGAATACATGATCTCCATATATACCTATTCACGCATTGCACACGAGGACCCTTTATCATTAGATTGACCCTATTACATATACGTTTAAATATTACATATACATTTAATCCCATATATTCCCCCCTTAGTATCATATCATATACCTTTAGCCCCATATATGCCCCCCTTGTGGTCATATCATAGTACCCTCCTTCATAAAGAATTTTCCTCAAAGATTTGTTATTAAAGGATTTACATGTGATGAAACCAGGTAATATGATTTTATTATGTTCTTTCCTTCTTATTTCCACTGATGATGATCCATCCATCCAAAAATCAATTATTATTTTTTTGAATACTTGATGGTTGGTTGTTGCATATTTTTTTTCCTTTGGTTCCATGTATTTTTGTTGTAACTTCTGCAAATCATAGTAGTTATTCGTCTTTGATAATATCTTGTTGAAGAGTGGTTTTGTGATTCCTTGTTACATGAATATTGATGAGTATTCCATATTCTTCCTTGGTAATACTTATATCGGTATTTTTGTCTTCCTTGAAATATTTCGTGGTAATGAGGGTGTTGATATGGTGTCAAATTTGATGGTGTCCCTTCATTTTGCACATCCATTTAGTTTATCGTCTTTTCAGAGACAATGGAATCATCTAGATCATGTTTGATTGCTCTTTTATTACTCTATCCTTATATATAATTCCATCATATTTAGAATGTACATCCTGTAGATGACATTCAACTTCCTCAAGTATATGTTGCCTTCCCGCAACAACCCCCTTCTTTTTCTTTAATCAAAATCTAGGGTCCCTCTAAATTTTACTTGGATTCTTCATTTGTTTCCCTTTGACTTGATTGGATTGGTATTGGTTTGATTTGTTTCAAGGTTGGTTTGAGTTTATATTATTTTCTTTTGTTTGGTTTGAATTTCATGAAATTCAAATTCCATTTCGTTTTGATTTCTACAAAGTTTTGATGTTGATGGACGAGCTTCATAATTTGGGAGTTTGTTATTCCCTCTTCCTTATTGAATTTATCTGCTATGAGAATGACTTGGTTGAAGACATATATTAATAACTATGATTTTACAGGAAGAATTATTATTGTGACACATCTTTTCTATGTCATTTGTTCACATTTGATCAAATTTGAATGAAGGAGAGATCAACAGAGAAATCTTAATTTAAACAAAAACATAAAGATTTATCAATTGTTTACTTTCGTTTAAATTATGATTATGTTTTCATATTTTACTCATTAGAAAGTTTGACTATTCTGAATAATGGGTTCAATACGTCATCAAATAATATCTTGGTTGGTTTCTCATTTTCACAAAATCATTTGGTAGGTTTAATTAATTAAATTCTTTTTTCATTTTGCATCTCATTTCAAAATAAAAATAAAAAAATAAAAACAAAATTATCTATCATTTTTTTTATTTTGTGGAAACCCAATATTTTTCTCCTCTCCATCAACTTGAAGCTTCTAGAACTTTAAGATCATATTTGAAAGGAAAATATAACCAATATTTATTTACAACTTATAGTTAACTTTTAGTTTAAATTCATTTTAATTTTATTATTCTAGATTTTGTTTTATTCACAATTTTTATATTTAGCATATTAAATTGGCTTATTTTTGTTTCATAGGTCTGTATTATCAGATATTTGGTACGAATCTGATCATGGCTTGATTTTCTTATCTAAATGCATTCAAGATAACTGATCCAAAAATAACATTGGATTGCTGCAAATAATTTATGAGCAACAACAAATAAGATTTGGAAATACGTTCAAGAATAGACAAAAGAGTTTGAGAGACTGATTGCAAGCAAACCATGAGGAATCACAAGAAACAGATGAAAACCCATCTGTAGAACAAACCCATTTATCCTACTCCTGAGATTTTTCCCAAACAAATGCATTATTTGAGAGATATTTTGGTTTCTTTTCGAGTCAAATTTTAGGTGGTAGAAATTGTTAGTGACGCCTAGACTATTCATTCATTGCATAAATATATGAGTAAGTTCAGAGCCAAAGGAGATGGAATAAATTTGGAGGAGGATTTTTATCATTTCTTTTTATATATTGTTTATTTTGTAAACTTTTGATTTTCAATAGGAGTAACAAATGGTAGGAATTTTGGGAGAATGGACCAGTATTTTTGAAGAAGAATATGAAATTCCAAATTGCTTAATGGATTTTTTTGTGTGAGTAAAATGGTTTTATTTTTCATTATAATATCTTTGATTATGGTTCATATTCTTTCAGTAATTTATTATGCATCGATTTAAATTAGCTTTAGTCTGTTTAACCAATACATGGTTAATTGTTATCATTTATGTATTAATTTTTTCAATCTTTAACAGTCTATTATCGAAATTATCTTGATCTTGGTGATTGTATTATTTTGATACAAATATTGTATTACATTGAGTTTATTCATGTAATTCATATTTTTAAAGATATAATTGTTCAATTGATATTTTTCTTACTGTTGATTAATCTATTATAACTTCACTAAGGATCATGATTTTCTACATTTAAAATAAGATTTAAATTGTGAGTCAAAGTGATTTTCATCCTAACACAGTCACAATATTAGAATTAAACAACCTTCTTCTATAGATTCCTCTTAATAGACAGGTTGTTGGAGCAACGTTATACAGGAACGCACAACCAAAAGTTCTCTTTAAATACTGGCCAATTATAGGTTAATGATTTTCTTTTTGTTTTGATTTATATTTTGTGAATGTAAATTAGCATTTAAGCTTAAATACTTTGTTTATTTAAGTTATAACATTATTATTTACATTCATTTATTTTTTATTTTTAGTTTCAAGGATAAAATTAGATTAGTAGTATGTTCTAGATCTATTTAATTTTTCCTGAGATTTGGTTCTCTTTTACAACCTTAGTTTACACAGTTTCTCGTAAATCTTGCACTTGTTTATTTGTATATTTTGTATATAAAAGTGTAAATAGTGAATGTGTATAGTAGATATTCGTTAAGTTATTTTATTTTCGTAGTTTAGATTAGATCCCTTTATTGGATAACAGAGTCGTTAAACCCGTCAGAGGTAGTTATTCCAAACGAATTGGGTTATTTAGACAACCTCGGACCAGACTATTCCCTTCCATTTGACAATGTGTCATAAACACCTGTTAACGTTATCTTCTGGTGACCTTCTTGAATCGTGTCTTGTTTCTCTTTTTGAAGATGCAATGTTAGCACATTTATCAAATTCTATCGTCCTTCTTCAATTCTAGATTGCATTTATAATTTTACCTCATTAGTATTTATGGATTCCTCATACTTATCGCAAATTTTCTCTTTACATTTTTTGGTATATTCTTCATCCAAGATCCTTTCTTCTTATTGATTTTGACCATGCTTCTTTTCTTCTTTCAATATATTAACCTCATTTAGTAGTTTTTTTTATTATGGTTTCTTAATCTACCTATTTCTTCATCATTCATTTTCAATTCTTCCTTTGTGTTAGATGTATGGGATGACCCGGGTTCTACCTTAGTTGTCCAAAAAAATCCTAGAAACCATCGGCCCCCTCTGGTAAACCAAAAGGCAACATTGTGCACAGAGTGCACAACGTAGTCTCGTCTAAGATGGCATATGTGTGATTATATGACCCAAGTGTCTACAATCATGGAAGGGATGGAATTCATGGGAATGTTAGGCATATTAGACTTATTTTACTTCAACATGCATTATACCATACCATCATTCATTATATCTACCATTAAAATATTCTTTCTTCAGGAAATATCATGCGTGTTATAAATTAACCTTAATAGATTCATATCTTCATTCATTCATTCAACACAATAAGACTATCAAATAAACAAATAAGAAAAACATACACGAAGACACCATATTTCACTATGGTTCACCCCCCCTGGGCTACGCCCATAAATCTCTTCTACTTATTATTATTATTCATCAAACTAGGGCGTTGTGCACATTACATCAAAAGTCTATCATACTCTGTGAGGTTGACCAATGTCACACCAAGATCCACAGCTTGCAACCTGACCCTCAAATACAATCCATACTGTAGATTTTAACCTTATACAATATTTATTGCAAACAGATTTTCAATAAAAGAACAAAAAAGATACAATGGCAAATGCAAACATTACAGAGACATTTTTTCCCTAGAAACCCAAACCAAGAAAACCAACATATTCTATATTCATTCATAGTGTTACATTGTTTACAAAACAATATACATATAGGATCCAGAGACATCCAAAACCCTAACCCAATGACCTGGATTAGTAAAAAAACCTAATTCCTTCATCGGAAATAGAAAACCATCGAAAACAACCATGTGTCAAAAATTTGCCCTAAAATGTGACATGTTTCTTGACACTACTACTCATGCAAAGAATATAACACATACCCAAAATTATCCCACTTGTTGTTTTCTTTGCATATAAGGGGTTACAGGGTTACATAGTCAACAATCCAAGGCAACAATTCCCATGGATCCTATACATCAAGAGAACTTCTCAGTGCTCACAGATTTTGTTAATGAATCTGCAACATTCTTCAAAGTGTCCACCTTCATCAACAATACTTTCTTTTCTTCAACCATGTCTATCAAAAAGTGATATTGAATATCAATATGCTTTGTCTTTAAATGATAAGTCAGGTTCTTTGACTATCAATATTGAATATCAATAGACTTTGACTGTCACAATCTATCCTTACAACTTGTTGTACCAATTCAATACCCGAACACAATCTTTGTAAGCATATTGCTTCCTTACTTGCATGAGTGGCTTCCATGTATTCAACTTCTATAGTTGAAAGTGCAAGTACAAATTATATTTTTCTCTTCCAACTTGTTTCTCCTCCAAACAGGTTAAACACATACCCACTTGCAAATCTCCTACGATCCATATCTCTAGCCCAGCCTACATCCACAAAGCCATGTATATCCACCATCCTGTACAATCCCGGTATTCCTTGGTAGCACAATCCATAGCTAGAAGTGCCACACAAATACTTGAAAACCCCTTTTACTGTTGTTCAGCGATCCTTCCCTGGTTTTGACATATACCTTCTCAAAAATCCCACTGCATGTACAATTTATGGTTTAGTACAGAACATTGCATACATGAAACTGCCAACTACACTCGCATATGGAACATGAGACATGTCATCCTCCTCTTCTTGTGTCTTGGGACACTGATGCATAGATAAATTTACACCAACAAGAATAGGAACCTTGATCGGTTTACATTCTTTCATATTAAACCTCTGCAATATTGTTTCGACATATTTTCTCTGATTTAACCAGAGTTTCCTCTTTTTCGATCTCTTTTAATTTCCATACCAAAAATGAAATTTGCAGCATCGATATCCTTCATGTCAAATTTAGAGGACAACTGAGTTTTCACATCCTGGATAATCTCCTTGTTGTTTCCTATCAGCAACATGTCATCCACATACAATACCAAATAAATCAAATGATCACCAATTAATTTTAAATACACACAGTGATCCTCTTTTCTTCTTGTGAAGCCAAGTCCCAACATATAAGTATCAAATTTTTGATACCACATCCTTGGTGATTGTTTTAAACCATACAGGTATTTTTTCGACTTTCATAACAGCTCCTTCTTTCCCTTCACAACATAACCTTATGGTTGTTTAATATATATTTCTTCTTCTAGATCCCCATGTAGGAATGTTTTCTTCACATCCATCTATTCTACATCAAAATCAAATGCAAGAACAATAGATAACAAAAATATTATAGAGGTTAACTTCGAAACTGGAGAAAAAATCTCACCCAAATCAATTCCCTCAACCTGGGAATAACCCTTTGATACTAACCGAGCTTTGTTTTTCTCCACTTTTCTTTCTTCATTCAAATTATTTTTAAATACCCATTTGCTTCCAATGGGATTTATTCCAGTCGACAACTCAACTAGATCCCAAGCCTCATTCTTATTAAAACATGTCATTTCTTTGTCCATGGCCATTTTTGAGATATTTCCATCCTCTGAATCCACTACTTCCCTAACAGTTCTACGGTCATCATCAATAATAGACAAAGAAAAATTTGAACAAAAATCAGATGAATTATACCTTTCTGGTAGCCTTCTTTCTTGAACCGACCTCCTCAATACTGGAGTATGAGGATCTTCTTCTTCTGATTCTTATTCTTTTGTAGAGTCTGACTCGTCATCCTTTAAATCAAACTCTATTTTCTTTGGTTCTTCCTTACTTGGTAGGACTTCTTGTTTAACAACATCATTCATTTATCTAAATACAACATATTGGCTATACACTACCTTCTTAGTTTATGGGTTCCAAATCTTATAACCATTGATACCATCTTTATATCCAATAAAGATACACTTTTCATCATTCTTATCTAGCTTACTCCTATTTTCCTTTGGAACATGAACATATGCATCACATCCAAATACCTTGAGATGTGTGAGAGAAGGTTTCTTACCAGTCCATACCTCTTGTGGAGTCTTGTCATCTATCGTTTATGAGGGTGATATGTTGACCAGATAACATGCAGTACCCACTGCCTATGCCCAGAATTCTTGTCATAACCCGACACCACTGAGAATGCACCTTGCTTTTTCCAGTCCTATTCATATTTTCGAAAACTCCATTTTGTTGAGGTGTATATGGAGTAGTATTCTTCCTTTCTATACCGCAATTCTTACATAATTCTTCAAATTCATTCTCACAGAACTCTTCACCATTATCTGTAATAATCGAATACTCTTCTCTCTGATATTCCCCTTTCCTTGATGCCACAACATAACCTTTTCTCCAGAGACTGTAGGAGTTCTTTCTCCTTAAACTCCAATATCAGGAACAATGGAACTATTACACCCATCACTAATAGTTCTTCCTTGTAGCTTATACAAAGTTCCAAACCGAACTCTCTTCAGCAACACCATTGCTCTTCAAACTATCCTACTACTACTCGTGCAAATAATATAACACATACCCAACACATACATCTCACAATGACTCCATCTAAGCTCCACAACTCCCAATAAAACTAGTACTACGACTCAAAACGTATTCAATACTGAACTCAACCTCGCCAAAACTAGACAAACTCAAGATCAAGATAAAGGTAAAGAAATATTATTTTCCTGATACATCCTCTATTTATATGACAAAAATGGGTAAACCCACTTACATCATACTACAAAAACCTAATTCTAAGTGGACTCTACACATTCTAACTTCCTTCATGTTCTAATCCATAATTATGTTGTGCAATTTTCCTTTATTCTCGACGCACTGCTTCCTTTTCCTTCTTGTGCACTGCTTTCTCCTTATTTCCTGGTGCGCGTTGTTTTCTTGGTCCATTTCTTATCTACTTGCCTAGTTTTCTATGCTCTTTCCTCAAAATTTTCTCCCAAAATATCCTGCTCCAACGATCCCCCAACACTATCCTATGGCTCGTCCCGATCCACTCAGGGAGCATTTTCCTCCTTTACAGACTTCTCCAATTCTTGGAATCTTTCTGACATTTCTCCAGTAGAAGTCTTCACCTGTGCACTCTTCTTTGCAATAGACTCCATAGTCTACATCGTGAGATGCTCCTTCATCATATGTTTAGCCTCCAACTTAATATTTTCCATCTGGCCCTTAGCTGCATCCATTTCTATTAATATATTCTCTATGTCTTCCTATAGTGGCTCCAACTGAACCTGCCTCATCTGATTCTCTGTCTGCACAATTTTTAACATTGCTTGTAAATTCTTAATCTCTTGTGTGCTCCTCATCCTCTCCTGAATGTTCATAGAATTTTTATTCCGCTTAAATTCCCGTGCAATTGTATTCACTCTTTCCTCCTTTTGGTCTAGTTCCTACAACTTTTCATCTTCTTGCAGACTTGTCCAAAGTTGCACACTTTTCTCATATAATTTTGCAATCTCCTTAACATTATGCACCATTTCCTCTATGTTACCTATATCCTCCTTCTCTCTATGTTCTCTCACCTATGGTGGTGTTCTTGGGTTCAATTGTGTCGTCAGTTTTGATATGTGACTCTTGTCCCTTCTTTTTTCTATCTGGATAAAATTCCATTATGTTATATGAAAATTCCATTATGTTATATGACTCATCTGGCCAGTCTTTCATGGCCCATTGGACTTCCTCACCATTGACACAGTATCTCATCTGCAACCAATTCTTCTTTAGGTCCCCCTTTTCTTGTATCCATGTGTTGTGCCTTGATACCTGAAAATTAGCTATATATTTTTGCTCCTCCACCACTTCGGGTGGTATCCTCCAAGTCTCGACCACCTTTTCCAGTATCTCCTCAAAATATTTTGCAAATATACTACAATTGGTCTTCCTTTATCTTGCAACTGATGTATTCCACAATGTTTCATATTGTGTTGCGCGACACTTGTCGATCCTATGACAAAATATGTTGTATTTGGGGTGTCTCCATCCTACTAATGTAATAAGTATGAGTAGCCATGAATAGTGTAACTTTGTGCCTAAGTCCTAAGCATCCTGAAAATCATCCAAAAATAATTTTAGAAAATACAAAATCCATATAAGTACAGTCCCCTTCACGCATTACGCAGTTGTTGCTATCACCCCTACTAGTTTCTCCTCCTTGCGACACTTCTTGAGCAATTTGCAAGCCATTAAATGTTTTTCTAACCTTTTTGCGGGATCACTAATTCTATTGATTACAATTCCCTTGGACCCTCTCACTGTTCCATAAGTTTTCTTCATCTCTTTTGATAAGGTCTTCTCCTTGGTTTTATCATCTAGGTATTGTGCAAGCTTCTCACCATCTATGAGAAAACCTGTTATTTTTTCAATCAGGTCAACATCAATCGAGACTGGTTTGTACAACCACATAATTTATGCATGTAATAATGCCAATAATTGTTTGACGCATATGTTCACATCCTTTCCACATCCAAAATGAGGGATCTATAGTAAGTTCATTATCCCTATATTGTATAAGTATGTTATCCATTGCTTTGGCTCAATTATTGGGACTCCTGATGCATTGATCCCCTTTATTTGCATGTATACATGTGGTTCAAATTCTGAAAATTTTTCTCACTCTGTTATGTCATGGTATGAATATCTAAATTTATCTACAAATCCTATAATATTAGGGATAATTTTCACTCATTTTGGTATGTGTGGTAATGTTATAACGACTTCTTCCTATTTGTGCGACGTCCTCTGCAATGTTTTTTTCCCCTTTCCTTTTTCCATCGCAGTGGATGGCCCTACTTCCTGGTGTGCATCCTCTTATGATTATGTATCCGATTTGGGTTCTCCTATAATGTCCTCAACTTGCACCTATTCCTTTGTTTGTGGCCTTGTCTCTGTGACTAGTTCGACTTCTTCTATGGGCTCACTAGACTATGTTATGTTCTCATCTTCACCATTTGTTTGTTGCAACACTCCCAAAGCTAGCTTCTACATAGTTAGGTTCTTATCTTCCATCCTTGAATCCACATTCATCTGCTCTGGTGCCTATTCTTCCATATTCATTTGCTTCGATGCCTGTTCTTCGACCACGTTACTTCCTTTTGTTCTTTTTCCCATCATTTTCCATACCATCGCGCTATGTTTAATTTTCCTGCACGCAGTAGCATGAATTTTGTCACACCAATTTAGTGTCTGCTATGCGTTTTATCCTTCAATTATTTGTCTATCACTTATTCCTCTAACTACTTTTTTTTGTCTTTTTCTCATTTTTCTACTTTTTATTTTATTTTTATTCCTACTATATACATTATGTACAATTCTACTTTCTGTGTTGCAATTACTAAGGGTTGGTAGGTCAACTATCCCTATATAGTTTCATTCGACTACCATTCACCATTCCTTGAATTTCCTTTCCTGTTAAGTCCTACAGCTTCACAACACCTCCATATATGACATACTTTATCTCATATGGCCCTAGCCAATGCATCCTAAACTTCCTTGGGTGTTCCAAATATTTATTGTCATAGAGGAGAACCACATCTCCTTCCTTTAAGTTCTTCTTCTTAATATTTCTATCATGCCAGGCTTTGTCCTTTTCTTTCTTTACCTCCTGATGAAAACCAACGACAATTTTGTCTTCTTCTAATTCAATGAGTTGAGGCAATCCTTCTTTTGTTGCACCTCTTTCTTTCATATATGTAATTGTTGCAATGCACAGACTTGGTATCAAATACTCTAAGGGAATTATTGCTTCCTATCCATACACCAATCTAAAAGGTGTCTGCCATGTTAGCTTCTTTATTGTATTTATATAAGCCCATAACATTTTTGGTACCTTCAAGTCCCAGTCATCCTTGTTTACATTAAAAATATTGGTTAAGGAATTCTCCAATATCTTGTTAAACACTTCCACTATTCCATTCTCCTAAGGATGATATGGAGTTCTCTTCTGATGATGTATCTCAAATTCTTCCAGCATTTCCTGGATTGTAATGTTGATAAAGCAAGTCCCCTGATCACTCATCAAAATTCTTGGGAATCCAAATATTTTAAATACATGTTAAAATAAAAAGCACACTGCAGTCTCTGTGTTGCAATCCTTTACTATTGTTTCCTCAACCCATCTTCTCAAGTATTATGTCACTGTAATGATATATCTATCTCATGATCTTCTTGTTGGTGGATCAATTGGACCTACAACGTCTACTTCCCACTTATCAAACACATTCAAATTTACTTGAGGTATCAATGGCATCTCACCCCTCCTAGATGGATTTCCAACTCTCTGAAAGACATCACAATTATGGAAGTACTCCTTTGCATCCTTGTGAACTGTTGGCCACCATAATCCTATGTGCAATACCTTATGTGCAGTATCCTTTCCTTCATAGTGTCCTCCAACAATTCCTTCATGTGCTTCTGCTAAAATGATAGGCCTTTCATGTTCCATAATGCATTTCCTCAAAAACAATTATGCACCAAGTTTGTGCAAGTGACCTGCAATCACTTGGTAGTTTGTAGCTATGACTACCATATTTTTCTTCTGCCCAATATCAAATTCCCTTGGTGCAAATTATGTACTCAAAAACTCAATGATGTGAGAAAAATATTAATCAACAGTGTGGATTGAAAAAAATTGTGCATCTAGGAAGTTGTCCTCCAAGTTACTTGGTTCTTCTACATTAGTTATCCTAGACAGATGATTTGTTCCTGCATTCAATCTTCCAGGCTTTTCAACAAATT
Source organism: Picea sitchensis (assembly GCA_010110895.2). Taxonomy (NCBI): domain Eukaryota; kingdom Viridiplantae; phylum Streptophyta; class Pinopsida; order Pinales; family Pinaceae; genus Picea; species Picea sitchensis. The sequence goes on from SNQJ01S0041148.1 coordinate 27,964, forward strand.
CAAAGTCAAAATCATGAAACAAAGGTAGCCATCTGCATATTCTTCCCCCCAACACTCGCTAATTGACTAAGTATCTAAGAGAAGAATGATCTGTAAACATCTTAAAGTGTTGACCTAACAAGTAATGTCTAAATTTTTTCAATGCATATACCATGACCAACCCTTCTCTTTCTGTTGTATTGTAGTTATATTCTAAATATGATAAAAAACACTCGTGTAAATGCTATAGGTTGATCTATATCACCTTCTCCTGGTTGTGTCAATACTTCTCCTAGCGCTATTGCAGATGCATCCACATGCACATGAAATTCCTTTGACCAATCTTGAAATATTAAAATCGATGCAGTAACCATCTTTTCCTTTAAAATATCCAAGCTCTGCTGGCATTCATCATTCCACTGATACTTAATGTCCTTCTTCAACAATTTCTCCATTGGCATAGTAATTCATGCATATCCCCTTATAATCTTCTTATAGTACCCTATATGCCCAAGTGTACTCTTCAACTGGCGTACTGACTTGGGTGGTGGTAAATTCACTATGACAACAATTTTAGCAGGATCAACTAGTAGACCCTGTTTACACACCACATTCCCTAACAAAATAAAAAAAGATGTGTTGAAAATGCATTTCTTAATATTCAATGAAATCTGACACTGTCTACACCTGTCTATCATCAATCTTAATACTTCCACATTATCTTTCAATAAACTAAACATTGTCCAATCATCAAAATGGACTTCCAAAACTACGTGTAGATCGTTACGTGCAAAAGAAGAAAAAAAATTATGGTTACATATTGTCGGATTACTTTTATTATTGACAATTTATTGAAGTAATGTTTTTTATTTGGCTCATAGTTGTTACATGATGGAGATCTAAACTTGCAAGTCAAAGTTGAAATGGCATACATAAACATAAACCTGTATTAATCAAAAGGGAAAATTTGTATTCTTATGATAGAGAGACATTCTATCCTTACGTCCATATCATAGATTAATATTTAACAAGAAACTTTGTATCTAGTTTTTCCTTGTTAGTGATTGATTTGTTAAGAGTTTTTATATTATTAAGTTTGTGTTTTTATTATTAATTTTTTTGTTTCATTTCATTAATTTAAAATGAAATATTTATTTTATCTAAAAGAGATATAAGATTTTAGTAAAAAAAAAATTATGTTTAAATTAATAATAAACACAAAATAAAAATAATATATTTTGATTTAGTCATATTCTTCAAAAGATAATTTACATCATTTAAATTTTAAAAAATTGTAATTTAATTATGTAAAATTTATAATTTGAAAAAATGTGTTTAAAATAAGTTTTAATTGGTCAAAATTAATGAAATAATTATAGAAAAATATTTGGAGATTGTTTTTCTTTTATTTGAATTTTCAAATTCTTCACACTTAAAATTTAAACAATCCCTTATACACATAATACCCATGCACTTATTTTTTGGATCCCAAATGTTGGACACACCTACCACACTTAGAGGGGGGGTGAATGAGTGTGGGGCTCTTTTTCCCAAAACTTCCCTCCTGCACAAAAACTCATCAATTAGCATTCAACATTTATTCATTAGCCATTGTTTTCATTTATAACCAGTTAGATGTGAGCACATATCAGCAACATATATTAGCAATATATCATCAACAAGTCATCACCACAATGAACACAAAGAACACAAGATGTATGTACAACTTTCTTTTTATTACGGACTACAAT
>SNQJ01S0041148.1:29731-40003 GCA_010110895.2 Picea sitchensis
ACAATCTATCCTTACAGCTTGTTGTACCAACCCAATACCTGAACACAATCTTTGTAACCATATTGCTTCCTTACTTGCATGAGTGGCTTCCATGTATTCAACTTCTATAGTTGAAAGTGCCAGTACAAATTATATTTTTCTCTTCCAACTTGTTTCTACTCCAAACAGGTTAAACACATACCAACTTGTATATATCCTACGATCTAGATCTCCAGCCCAGTCTGCATCCACAAAGCCATGTATATTCACCACTCTATACAATCCCGATATTCCTTGGTAGCACAATCCATAGCTAGAAGTGCCATGCAAATACTTGAAAACCCTTTTTACTGTTGTCCAGTGCTCCTTCCCTGGTTTTGACATATACCTTCTCAAAAATCCCACTGCATATACAATTTTTGGTCTAGTATAGAACATTGCATACATGAAACTGCCAACTACACTTGCATATGGAACATGAGACATGTCCTCCTCCTCTTCTTGTGTCTTGGGACACTGATGCACAGATAAATTTACACCAATAGGAATACGAACCTTGATCGGTTTACCTTCCTACATATTAAACCTCTGCAATATTGTCTCAACATATTTTCTCTGATTTAACCAGAGTTTCCTCTTTTTCCGGTCTCTTTTAATTTCCGTGCCCAAAATGAAATTTGAAGCACCGATATCCTTCATGTCAAATTTAGAGGACAAATGAGTTTTCACATCCTGGATAATCTCCTTGTTGTTTCCTATTAGCAAGATGTCATCCACATACAATACCAAATAAATAAAATGATCACCAATTAATTTTAAATACACATAGTGATCCTCTTTTCTTCTTCTGAAGCTAGGTCCCAACATATAAGTATCAAATTTTTGATACCACATCCTTGGTGATTTTTTTAAACCATACAGGTACTTTTTCGTCTTGCATACCAGCTCCTTCTTTCCCTTCACAACATAACCTTATGGTTTCTTAATATATATTTCTTCTTCTAGATCCCCATGTAGGAATGTTTTCTTCACATCCATCTATTCTACATCAAAATCAAATGCAAGAACAATAGATAACAGAAATATTATAGAGTTTAACTTGGAAACTGGAGAAAAAATCTCAACAAAATCAATTCCCTCAACTTGGGAATAACCCTTTGATACTAACCGAGATTTATTTTTCTCCACTTTTCCTTCTTCATTTAAATTCTTTTTAAATACCCATTTGCTTCCAATGGGATTTCTTCCAGTTGACAACTCAACTAGATCCCAAGCCTCATTCTTATTCAAACATGTCATTTCTTCGTCCATGGCCCTTTTCGAGATATTTTCATCCTCTGAATCCACTGCTTCCCTGATAGTTCTAGGATCATCATCAATAATAGACAAAGAAAATTTGAACATAAATCAGATGAATTATACCTTTCTGGTAGCCTTATTTCTCAAACCGATCTCCTCAATACTGGAGTATGAGGATCTTCTTCTTCTGATTCTTGTTCTTCTGTAGAGTCTGACTCATCATCCTTTAAATCAAACTCTATTTTCTCTGGTTCTTCCTTATTTGGTAGGACTTCTTGTTTAACAACATCATTCATTTCTCTAAATACAACATATTTTCTATACACTACCTTCTTAGTTTATGGGTTCCAAAGATTATAACCATTGATACCATCTTTATATCCAATAAAGATACACTTTTCATCCTTCTTATCTAGCTTATTCCTATTTTCCTTTGGAACATGAACATATGCATCACATCCAAATACCTTGAGATGTGTGAGAGAAGGTTTCTTACCCGTCCATACCTCTTGTGGAGTCTTGTCATCCATCATTGATGAGGGTGATATGTTGACCAGATAACATCCAGTACCCACTGCCTATGCCCATAATTCTTGTCATAACCCGACACCACTGAGAATGCACCATGCTTTTTCTATCAATGTCCTATTCATATTTTCTGAAACTCCATTCTGTTGAGGTGTATATGGAGTAGTATTCTTCCTTTCTATACCACACTTCTTACAGAATTCTTCAAATTCATTCTCGCAGAACTCTTTGCCATTATCTGTAATACTCGAATACCCTTCTCTCCGATATTCCCCTTTCTTTGATGCCACAACATAACCTTTTCTCCAGAGACTGTAGGAGTTTTTCTTCTTCAACTCCAATATCAGGAACAATGGAACTATTACACCCATCACTAATAGTGCTTCCTTGTAGCTTATACAGAGTTCCAAACCGAACTCCCTTCAACAACACCATTGCTCCTCGAACTATCCTACTACTACTTTTGCAAATAATATAACACATACCCAACACATACATCTCACACTTACTCCATATGATCTCCACAAATCTCAATAAAACTAGTACTACGACTGAAAACTTATTCAATACTGCACTCAAACTCACCAAAACTAGACAAACTCAAGATCAAGATAAAGGTAAAGAAATATTATTTTCCTAATACATCCTCTATTTATATGACAAAAATGGGTAAAACCACTTACATTATACTCCAAAAAACTAATTCTAAGTGGACTCTGCACATTCTAACTTCCTTCACATTCTAATCCACAATTATATTGTGCGATTTTCCTTTATTCTCGATGCACTGCTTCTTTTTCCTTCTTGTGCACTTCTTTCTCATTATTTCCTGGTGCGCGTTGTTTCCTTGGCCCATTTCTTATCTACCTACCTAGTTTTCTACACTATTTCCTCAGACTTTGCTCCCAAAATATCCTGCTCCAACAAGCCCCCAACAGTATCCTGTGGCTCGTCCTGATCCACTCAGGGATCATTTTCCTCCTTTACAGACTTCTCCAATTCTTGGAATCTTTCTGACATTTCTTCAACGAAAGTCTTCACCTGTGCACTCTTCTCTACAATAGAATCCATAGTCTATGTCGTGAGATGCTCCTTCATCATATGTTCAGCCTCCAACTTAATATTATCCATCTGACCCTTAGCTGCATCCATTTCTATTAATATACTCTCTGTGTCTTCCTACAGTGGATCCAACTGAGCCTGCCTCGTCTGATTCTATGTCTGCACAATTTTTAACATTGCTTGTAAATTCTTAATCTCTTGCGTACTCCTCATCCTCTCTTGAATGTTCATATAATTTTTATTCTACTTCAACTCCCGTGCAATTGTATTCACTCTTTCCTCCTTTTGGTGTAGTTCCTACAACTTTTCATCTTCTTACAGACATGTCCAAAGTTGAAGACTTTTCTCATATAATTTTGCAATCTCCTTAACATTATGCACCATGTCCTCTATGTTCCCTATATCCTCCTTCTCTCTCTGTTATCTCACCTATGGTGGTGTTCTTGGGTTCAATTGTGTCATCATTTTTGACATGTGACTCTTGTCCCTTCTTTTTGTTATCTAGAGAAAATTCCATTATGTTATATGACTCATCTAGCCAGTCTTTCATGGCCCATTGGACTTCCTCACCATTGACGCAGTATCTCATATGCAACCAATTCTTCTTCAGGTCCCCCTTTTCTTGTATCCATATGTTGTGCCTTGATACCTAAAAATTATCTATAACCTTATGCTCCTCCACCACTTCGGGTGGTATCCTCCAAGTCTTGACTACCTTTTCCAGTATCTCCTCAAAATATGTCGCAAATATACTACAGTTGGTCTTCCTTTATCTTGCAACTGATGTATTCCACAATGTTTTGTATTGCTTTGTGTGACACTTGTCGATCCTATGACAAAATACGTTGTATTTGGGGTGTCTCCATCCTACTAATGCAATAAGTATGAGTAACCATGAATAGTGTAACTTTGTGCCTAAGTCCCGAGCATCCTGAAAATCATCCAAAAATAATTTTAGAAAATATGGAATCCATATAAGTATAGTCCCCTTCATGTATTACGTAGTTGTTGCTATCACCCCTAACGGTGCCTCATCCTTGCGACACTTCTTGAGAAATTTGCAAGCCATTAAATTTTTTTCTAAAATTTTTGCGGGATCACTAATTCTATTGATTACAATTCCCTTGGACCCTCTCACTATTCCATAAGTTTTCTTCATCTCTTCTAATAAGGTCTTCTCCTTGGTTTTATCATATAGGTATTGTGCAAGCTTCTCACTATCTGTGAGAAAACTTGTTATTTTTGCAATCAGGTCAACATCGATCGAGACTGGTTTGTACAGCCACATAATTTCTGCATGTACTAATGCCAATAATTGTTTGACGCATATGTTCACGTCCTTTCCACGTCCAAAATGAGGGATCTATAGTAAGTTCATTATCCCTATATTGTATAAGTATGTTATCCATTGCTTTCACTCAATTATTGGGACTCCTGACGCACTGATCCCCTTTATTTGCATGTATACATGTGGCTCAAATTCTGAAAATTTTTCTCAGTCTGTTATGTCATGGTATGCATATCTAAATTTCTCTACAAATCCTATAATATTAGGGACAATTTTCACTCTTTTTGGTATGTGCGGTAATGTTATCATGACTTCTTCCTGTTTGTGCGACATCCTCTGCAACGTTTTTTCCCCCTTTCCTTTTTCCATCGTGGTGGATGGCCCTGCTTCCTGGTGCGCATCCTCTTATGATTCTGCATCCGATTTGGGTTCTCCTATAATGTCCTCAACTTGCACCTATTCCTTTGTTTGTGGCCTTGTCTCTGTGACTAGTTCGACTTCTTCTATGGGCTCACTAGACTATGTTATGTTCTCATATTCACCATTTGTTTGTTTTAGCGCTCCCAGAGCTAGCTTCTACGTAGTTGGGTTCTTATCTTCCATCCTTGAATCCACATTCATCTGCTATGGTGCCTATTCTTCCATATTCATCTGCTTCGACGCCTTTTCTTCGACCACTTTACTTCCTTTTGTTCTTTTTCCCATCATTTTCCATACCATCGCATTGTGTTTAATTTTCCTACGAACAGTAGCATGAATTTTGTCGCACCAATTTACTGTCTGCTACGCATTGTATCCTTCAATTATTTGTCTATCACTTATTCCTCTAACTACTTTTTTTTTGTCTTTTTCTCATTTTTCTACTTTTTTCTTATTTTTATTCCTACTATATACATTATGTACAATTCTAGTTTTTGCGTTGCAATTACTGAGGGTTGGTAGGTCAACTATCCCTATACAGTTTCATTCGACTACCATTCACCATTCCTTGAATTTCCTTTCCTGTTAATTCCTACAGCTTCACAACACCTCCATATATGACATACATTATCTCATATGGCCCTAGCCAATGCATCCTAAACTTCCTTGGGTGTTCCAAATATTTACTGTCATAGAGGAGAACCACATATCCTTCCTTTAAGTTCTTCTTCTTAATATGTCTATCATGCCAGGCTTTGTCCTTTTCTTTCTGTACCTCCTGATGAAAACCAACGACAATTTTGTCTTCTTCTAATTCAATGAGTTGAGGCAATCCTTCTTTTGTTGTGCCTCTTTCTTTCATATATGTAATTCTTGCAATGTGTAGACTTGGTATCAAATACTCTAAGGGCATTATTTATTCCTGTCCATACACCAATCTAAAAGGTGTCTGCCATGTTAGCTTCTTTATTGTATTTTTATAAGCCCATAACATTTTTGGTACCTTCAATTCCTAGTCATCCTTGTTTACATTAAAAATATTGGTTAAGGAATTATCCAATATCTTGGTAAACGCTTCCACTATTCCATTCGCCTAAGGATGATATGGAGTGCTCTTTTGATGATGTATCTCAAATTCTTCCATCATTTCCTAGATTGTACTGTTGATAAAGCAAGTCCCCTGATCACTCATCAAAATTCTTAGGAATCCAAATATTTTAAATACATGTTAAAATAAAAACCACACTGCAGTCTCTGCGTTGCAATCCTTTACTATTGTTTCCTCAACCCATCCTCTCAAGTATTATGTCATTGTAATGATATATCTATCTCATGATCTTCTTGTTGGTGGATCAATTGGACCTATAATGTCTACTTCCCACTTATCAAACACATGCAAAGTTACTTGAGGTATCAATGGCATCTCACCCCTCCTGGATGGCTTTCCAACTCTTTGAAAGACATCACAATTATGGAAGTACTCCTTTGCATCCTTGTGAACTGTTGTCCACCATAATCCTATGTGCAATACCTTATGTGTAGTATCCTTTCCTCCATAGTGTCCTCCAACAATTCCTTCATGTGATTCTGCTAAAATGATAGGCCTTTCATGCTCCATAATGCATTTCCTCAAAAACAATTATGCACCAAGTTTATACAAGTGACCTGCAATCACTTGGTAGTTTGTAGATATGACCACCATATTTTTCTTCTACGCAATATTAAATTCCCTTGGTGCAAATCCTGTACTCAAAAACTCATTAATGTGAGCAAAATATTCATCAACAATGTGGACTGAAAACAATTGTGCATCTAGGAAGTTGTCCTCCAAGTTACTTGGTTCTTCTACATTAGTTATCCTAGACAGATGATTTGTTCCTGCATTCAATCAGGCTTTTCCACAACTTCAAAGTCAAAATCCTGAAACAAAGGTAGCCATCTGCATATTCTTCCCCCCAACACTCACTAATTGACTAAGTATCTAAGAGAAGAATGCTCTGTAAACATCTTAAAGTGTTGACCTAACAAGTAATGTCTAAATTTTTGCAATGCATATACCATGACCAACCCTTCTCTTTTTGTTGTATTGTAGTTATGTTCTAAATATGATAAAAAATTCCTTGTAAATGCTATAGGGTGATCTATATCACCTTCTCCTGGTTGTGTCAATACTTCTCCTAGCGCTATTGAAGATGCATCCACATGCACATGAAATTCCTTTGACCATTCTTGAAATACTAAAATCGATGCAGTAACCATCTTTTCCTTCAAAATATCCGAGCTCTGTTGGCATTCATCATTCCACTGATACTTAATGTCCTTCTTCAACAATTTCTCCATTGGCATAGTAATTCATGCATATCCCCTTATAATATTCCTATAATACCCTGTATGACCAAGTGTACTCTTTAACTAGTGTACTGACTTGGGTGGTGGTAAATTCACTATGAAAACAATTTTAGCAGGATCAACTAGCAAACCCTGTTTACACACCACATTCCCTAACAAAATAAAAAAAGGTGCATTGAAAATGCATTTCTTAATATTCAATGAAATCTGACACTGTCTACACCTGTCTAACATCAATCTTAATACTTCCACATTATCCTTCAATAAACTAAGCATTGTCCAATCATCAAAATGGACTTCCAAAACTATGTTTAGGTCGTTACGTGCAAAAGAAGAAAGAAAATTATGATTACATATAGTCGGATTACTTTTATTATTGACAATTTATTGAAGTAATGTTTTCTATTTGGCTCATAGTTGTTACATTATGGAGGTCAAAGTTGAAATGACATACATAAACCTGTATTAATCAAAAGGGAAAATTTTTATTCTTATGATAAAGAGGCATTCTATCCTTACGTCCATATCATAGATTAATATTTAACGAGAAACTTTGTATCTAGTTTTTCCTTGTTAGTGATTGATTTGTTAAGAGTTTTTATATTATTAAGTTTGTGTTTTTATTATTAATTTTTTTTTTCATTTCATTAATTTAAAATGAAATATTTATTTTATCTAAAAGAGATATAAGATTTTAGTAATAAAAAAATTATGTTTAAATTAATCATAAACACAAAATAAAAATAATATTTTTTGATTTAGTCATAGTAGATAATTTACATCATTTAAGTTTTAAAAAATTGTAACTTAATTATGTAAAATTTACAATTTGAAAAAATGTGTTTAAAATCAGTTTTAATTGCTTAAAATTAATGAAATAATTATAGAAAAATATTTGGAGATTGTTTTTCTTTTATTTGAATTTTCAAATTCTTCACACTTAAAATTTAAACAATCCCTTATACACATAATACCCGCACTTAGTTTTTGGATCCCAAATGTGTTCTTCTTTTATGGTTTTCTTCAACTTTTACTTAATATATATATTAAATAAGAATTAAAAAAATTCTAAAGCATGAAACACACACATTTATTATGATTTATCATAAAATAAAGAAACCATATATAATTTAGAATATGGATAATATTACAAATATTATTGCATCTAAATTTAAAGAGAATCTGTCATGCAATAAAGAATTAGAATATAAAAGGAAGTTAATAATTTACAAAGAGGTGGTTAACCATAATCTATAAAATCAAAAGTATCTTTTAGTTCTAACTTCTAACTATCAACATTGTTAAAATAAGATCCAACTCCCATGCTTATGACTTGAAGATAAAAAAATATCTCAGTAATATCTTACCTTTCTTAGGATCTAATAAACCAATTATGATCTTCACTGACTTTAATTATAATCATTATCAAAATATTTTTATAAAAAAAATCACCAATAATTTATTTTTTCTAAAATTTATAGGATTAACAATTTATTAAAAAATCACCAATAAATGTCCTAATCTCATGCGCCTTTAAGGTAAAACGTTATATAATATAAATCTAGGAAAAATTTTGCAGTCCAAGTATAATATAATATAATTCCGTGGTGTTCATTAGTGTTAGCAAAAAGGTTGCAGTCCAAGTATTATTTAAAGGTAGGAAGTTCATTGGAAATAATGTGGTACATAGCCTTTCCATAACCATATCTTTTCATAACCAACCATGTCACGGTCTCATACATGACTAGCTTTTCTAGCATCCATTCCTATAATAGGTTCATACTCTTTATTGCTTTGATTATTACCTGATAACCAAATTAACATGACATGCTATTATGTCATTGTGTGCATTCAAAAATAAGAATCTTTGATAATTATTATAGGCCTCCAACCTTTACCACACCTAGTGGTATCTTATTCCCATTTATGCATTCAAATAATACAATACTATGATTTTATAAATAAATCTAGCTGAGGAAATTCTTACCTAAATTCCCTTCATCAATTATGCAATAAGAGAACATATAACTCATACATGCATAGCTGTCATTAAATAAATTTCATACTACCTAGTTAGATGATAATAATAGAATCTCTCATGTCTCCTTTATCAACTTTATAATCCACACTTCAACTTTTCGTTTCTTCCTTCCATAAGCAGCAACATTAGTAGTAGCACTCAAAAACATGCAAGAATTATCTTTTTTTGTGTATGGATGTCCAACAAGACATAACATAAGTGTTTCTATAGTAACTGAAACAACCTTTTTCTCCCTGCATCACTTTTTCTTGTTGATCCCATAAGTCTTCAATTCTTCCTGGATTCCTAAATCTTCTTGTGCTCTCATTGTAATCATTGTATCTGATTATTTCTTCCCTGAGCACTTCCTATCCAAATCAAACTTGGATACTTTTTCATTTCCATCCAAATACTATGTTGATATTAACCTTCAGTCTTCATTTATATCCTGTATCCATCTAACCCAACTCACACTTGGACAAACTATAATTCCAATCATGTTGTCTTATAGACTTTTGGATCTTCAACATCCATTTACTTTTCAGGTATAAAATACTTCAACCCTTTCCTGAATGAATACTTTATCACTTGAGGTCTCTTGCACCAGTTTCTTCTCTTTTCTTATCGAAGTAGCCTCAAACTTGGCTTGCATAGCCAATCTCTATCATACTATAAAGATGCACATATGACTTCCTCACCAACTAAATAGGATTAATTGGAAGTAATTAACATTTATTTTAATTTATCATCATAATTTATAGTGATACTTCCAACCTTCTGGAATGTCACTCATGGCTCTATGACACTTGAGATGGATTATTGGTAGGTACCATCCCCTTTGCATTCTATACCAAGCGTAGAACCATTTTCTTCTTTATGGTTCCTTATTGATTCCTCTTCAAAAATTTATTTCTTTTTTAAGTTCTTCTTGACTTGAGATATCCATGATAGAATATTTCTTATCAACTTTGCACACTTGTACCAATATATTATTCTGATATTAATTTTCAGCATTCCACTATTACTTGGATCCCTTTGATCCAACTCCTATATGCCCAAATTACATTTTCACTCATGCTCCTGGATTAACCTTGGGGTAAAATCATGAAGATGGGTAACACTTTTGCTTGTTTTATGACAAAAAAAATTGTATTTTCACAAGTTCTTCAACTTACGGCATACAGAAATATTTTTTTTATTTAGAATTTCACTTTACAGTAAAAACAAAACTTGTGAATAATTTTGTTATATTTCTAATGACTATTTTTCAATTTTTTTTTATCAAGATTTGATATGTCAATTTGACAATTGTTTAACAGTATGTTCC
>SNQJ01S0041148.1:40013-63867 GCA_010110895.2 Picea sitchensis
AAGTATTTAAAACATGTAAGGGGATCTAGGAACACCTAAGAGTAATTTTAGGAGCATTTCTAGGTGGGTGAGGGAATTGAGGCAATTAATAAATTTAAAGAAAATAATTAATGGAGAAAAGAGGGGGATGGACGACACTTGTGTGATGGAGAATAATTATTTTTTTTTTTATTAAAACTTAAATTAATTGTGATTTAGGAAAGTTGGTGGGTCTCAAAACTCTATAAAAAGAAAGGGAGATGAGGAAGAAGGGGATCGACGGTTAGCGTATCGTTACGCTGCCGAATTGTGACTTGACTAATTGCTTGTGAGGAGTTGGGATTTTCTCAGCTTGTATTGGAGTGGTAGCTCAGCCTTGCGAGGCGAGATGGGAAGCTAGGCATATCATCTGGACTGTGTGTGGCCCCTTTGTGGCTCGGGGGGATAAGGGGAAAGCAGAGTACCCCTAGCGATTGGCTGGGAGGTACGGGTGAGGTCTCGACGGTTGGCAAGCGGGAGCGGCAAGGAGCTCGCGGACGTCACATGGAGCAGGCGAATAGGCAAAGGTATGTTTTTATTCGGTGAATGATAGATTGTATAGGATGTATAATTTAGACCTGTACGTGTATTATTGTGGATGTAGTTGGTTTTTGTGCAGGAAACCCATCCCTCTAACCTGCTCGATTGGGATTAGATTATATGCCGAACAAGCTCCGAACTTTTGTGTCTGAAAATTTTTATGGCCGAAATGATATGTCTGAGTTTTAATGCTGAAATTTTACATGTTAAATCGATGCTGAAATTTTACATGTTGAATTGATTTCTGGAAATTAGATTATATTCTTCGACTATTGTGCACACTAAGTTCACATTTTGCGCATTAAAAATTATGTAATGAGGGTTCGCTTAGAAATTTGTAATGAACTTTGTGGACTGGAATTTTTTTATGCCAAAAGGGGTTTACGTATTGTAGTTATATTATGATCTGGCAATACTGCCTCTGGTTAAAAGTTGCTAGCCTGCTTGGATTGAAATTTACCTGTCCGAAACCGCCAGTATGATTGGAAAATTAGGTACGATGCCTCACTAACTAGTTGACTGTTTTGCTTGTTGATTTAGAACTTAGAGTTGTTGTCCAGCCACTCCCCTTCTTACCTGTAGTTCCATCCTTAAACCAAAAAAAATGAAGCGGAGGATTTCCGTGCAAGGGCTTTGGTCTAACTGTATGATTCTCTCTTAGGGCGCGAGAGGTCCCGAGTTCAGTTCTCGAAGTGTCATTTATTTACCCGAGCCAGTCTTTTATGTGAATTTTAGAATGATTTATGTAACTCTATTGGTCGGCCAACGAAGGCATTCTTCGGATCTCTGGCTTCTACCAGACACAATAATTTGGCTAATTTTATTCCAGCAAGATTGAGGCACTAAAATTTTTGGGGTCAGACTCAGCTATCTCCTGGTTTCATGGCAACCTCTCTCTGCAACGATAGTATTTCCACACAATTTCTGCCCTGCAAACAGTGCTAATCTCTTACCCTTTTCATTTTTGCCTCGGCAGGGTAAGGTCGCGTCCTGACAAGGCCGATCACCCCTCCCTCGGCACAATGTTGAATAGTGGTTCGGGCCTTCACCTCTGTCGTCGCTCTATGCACTGCTGAGAAAGGATTTCCAGACGTCGTCAAAATAAACCTCCCGACTAATCCTCGAATCTGAAAAACGCCAGTTGACTGCCCCTTGATTTTCGGGCATGTACCCCACCTGTAGTTTCTGGTGTCGTGAGGAAGGACTTTTTTTTCCTCATCCCTTCTTTGTCAAGCCAAGACTGGCATTCGCAGTTTCTATTCTCGCTATCAGCACCAATTCTGGGCTCAGCGCTGTTAACCTCTGGCGTTTATTTAGGCTGTGTTTCCACCCCTCCCGGCAGTGAATTTACTTATTATTGATGAGCTATAGTGGGACGAGACGTTGGCATTATCATTGTTGCGGAAGAAACGCCAGAACGCAAGCAGGAATAACGGTGTGAGTTCCTCGTGGGTTCTAGAATACCTGAGTAACCGTTGCGCGGCTTTTCCTACTATAGTTGCCTATTGTTTTACCTCCTTTATCATTATGATTTCTTTAAATTACGGTTTTAAAAATTTGCCCTTTAATTTTAACAAAGTTTAGTGCCTTACAATTTCAATAACCTTACTGTTCTACTCGTTGCTTTACTTTTATGGGAAATCTATTTGTTCGGCAAATTACCTTCCAAATCAAAGCGAATCTGTAATTATGAAAACATTCCAGACTTTCAGGGTGAAATATGGGCTTTGCAGACATAACTTGAGATTAATTATATCCTGGAAATTTTTGCCCAGCCGAAGGTTCAAATGCTTTTAGTATCGAACACAGAGCCCACTTGTGGCAGTGACCCATCTACTGCTTTTATTATATTTTGCTCTAATTAATATTGTTATATTCTGCTTTTATTATAATCTGCTGTAATTAATCAACCTTTTACTTATTTAGTTAACATCCACGCAGCATACTACTTTTTGGTTGTTCTCTAAATACAACAATCTGCATTATTTTATAAAGGCAACCCACCCTGTTTTAGTTAACATTTCATTAACAACAATTCACTTATTTAGTCAGTATTTAATAATAGCAAGCTACTTAAGTTAGTTAATGTGTTAGTTAATGTTAATACAAAGCAATGGAAGTTGATGTAATGGGATGTGAATGTGAGGTAATGAAATGTTAAAGTAATGTAGAAGGAATTATGTAATAATTGTTAAAATAATGATTGTTAAAGTAATATGGTTGTAATGGTAACAATTATTAGTAATAACACAGCAAGGCAAACTCCTTATTTTTAATTGAGTAATTGTAATGTAAAGGTAATGATACGATTAGGTTATGGAAATGTTACCACAGTGTCCTTTTTATTATAGCAAGTAAAAGGTAAACTCCTTATTTTTAATTGAATATTTTTGTAATGTAGAAGTGATGATATGGCAAGGTTACGGTAATATAGATGAATGTTGACTTCATTTATGGTAAAGTTATTATAACTTCATTGCATTGGTAGCATACAAGGAGTGATGTGATTGGTTATTGATATTTTAATTGGAAGTCATCATGATATAAGATGGGATGTGTTATGTTAATGCTAATCAAATTTTAGGGCAAAAGATGTGATGTGTTATGATAATGTGTCATGGCATTGGTACCTTGTTGAAATCTCTTGTCATTGTAATATGTGTGGAGTAATTTCAATATAATGTATTGTTGAAATATGTAAAGGTAATGTTAGTTCCTTATAAAATAAAATGAAATGTTAGTATTGGATATCATAAAATGTGATGGCATCGTCATTTTATTACAATGCTAAGGAATTTCAGCGTTTGATGACTTATAAAATGAAGGGTACCTTGAACTAAGTACCATAAATTATTAAGATTAGTAAATGAGGAAAGTTGTTCATTTTAAATAATGTTGAACTTGGTTGTTCATTGTCGGAATCCTTTGTCACGCGCCTTCCGTAAAGGACATAGTCGTTCATCTTATTAATGTTGTACCTGATTGTGATCAGTTATTTGCGTGGTCTTCTTATGTCGGGTTGGATGTAGACACCTCCATGTAGCCTAGTATATAAGTCTGTGTGTGTGATTATTTTTGTGTAAATAATCTTGTGCCGTATCAAGAGTCTCAGGCCCTTTAAAGGCAGGGTTTCCACTCTTGCGACACACTTGACGAAGATTACTAGTTTCTTCTTGAGCNCTCCGAAGCAGAGAACTAAGATTAAACGCCCTGCTTTCCTGTGCAGAAATAGTAAAATCTACTACTATGGATTCTTCCTTCTGTGTTCGTACTGTGCATAACCCAGTATGTCGTTAAATGTTTGCGTTGTGCGCCTTATATCTATGATCGTTAATGATTGCAGTTACTTGTTGAGCGCCTTGTGTCTTCTTGTTGTGATCATCGTGGTTGCGTCTTGTTAGTCGTCAGGTGGCGACGTAGAGTCAAGTGTGTTTGTTTCCCTTCTACATGTGTGCACACACTTTTAAAACAAAACAAAAAAAAATTGCACCTGTTATCAGAGTTGTTGTCGTAACAAGGAGAGTGTCACATTCTTTCCCTTGCTGCCTCACATAAATGGGAGGTCCATCAGATGGATGTTAAATCCGCCTTCTTGCACGGAGATTTGCAAGAAGAAATATACATGGAACAACCTCCTGGATATGTCCATAATGACTCTAGCCTTGTTTGTTGCCTCAATAAATCTCTTTATGGTCTCAATCAAGCTCCCCAAGCTTGGTATGCCAAAATGGATATATTTCTTATTTCCATTGGATTCTCTAGATTCCATTCTGATCCTATTGTCTACACCAAGAAAGTAGGAAGCCATCTCATAATCCTTGTTCTTTATATTGAACACCTTATCCTTACTGGTAGTGACTCAAAACTTTTAAACCATGTGAAAACCAACCTTAAGAAGAAATTTGAAATGACACACTTAGGATTTTTTCACTATTACCTTGGCCTCCAAGTTTTGCAAACCAATGAAGGAATTTTTATTTCCCAGTCTAAGTATGCTTGTGACCTTCTTCGTCACTTTCACATGGATGATTGTAAACCANCTCCGAAGCAGAGAACTAAGATTAAACGCCCTGCTTTCCTGTGCAGAAATAGTAAAATCTACTACTATGGATTCTTCCTTCTGTGTTCGTACTGTGCATAACCCAGTATGTCGTTAAATGTTTGCGTTGTGCGCCTTATATCTATGATCGTTAATGATTGCAGTTACTTGTTGAGCGCCTTGTGTCTTCTTGTTGTGATCATCGTGGTTGCGTCTTGTTAGTCGTCAGGTGGCGACGTAGAGTCAAGTGTGTTTGTTTCCCTTCTACATGTGTGCACACACTTTTAAAACAAAACAAAAAAAAATTGCACCTGTTATCAGAGTTGTTGTCGTAACAAGGAGAGTGTCACATTCTTTCCCTTGCTGCCTCACATAAATGGGAGGTCCATCAGATGGATGTTAAATCCGCCTTCTTGCACGGAGATTTGCAAGAAGAAATATACATGGAACAACCTCCTGGATATGTCCATAATGACTCTAGCCTTGTTTGTTGCCTCAATAAATCTCTTTATGGTCTCAATCAAGCTCCCCAAGCTTGGTATGCCAAAATGGATATATTTCTTATTTCCATTGGATTCTCTAGATTCCATTCTGATCCTATTGTCTACACCAAGAAAGTAGGAAGCCATCTCATAATCCTTGTTCTTTATATTGAACACCTTATCCTTACTGGTAGTGACTCAAAACTTTTAAACCATGTGAAAACCAACCTTAAGAAGAAATTTGAAATGACACACTTAGGATTTTTTCACTATTACCTTGGCCTCCAAGTTTTGCAAACCAATGAAGGAATTTTTATTTCCCAGTCTAAGTATGCTTGTGACCTTCTTCGTCACTTTCACATGGATGATTGTAAACCAACCCCTTCTCCCTTCCAGTCTAGAGTCAAGATTTCTTCCACATGTACTTCTCCTAAAGTTGATGCCACCATGTATCGTCAGTTAGTTGGTAGCCTCTCATACTTGACTCATACCCATCCTGATATTTCCTTTGTTGTTGGTCTTGTTGCTCGATATATGCAAACACCCCATGAAAGCCATTGGAAAGCATATAAAAGGATACTTCGCTATGTTTGTGGTACATTTTAGTTTGGGATACATTACAGTTTAGGGGGGACTCCTTTATTGGTTGGTTTCACTGATTCAGATTGGGCCGACGACCCTGATGATCGGGAGTCTACTGCAGGTTATGTTTTCATCCTTGGTTCAGGACCTATCACTTGGGTCTGTAATAAACAACAGGATATTGCACTTTCTTCAGTAGAAGCAGAGTACCGAGCAGTGGTAAATGCAATTCAGGAAGCCTTGTGGCTTCGACAGATCCTTTCAGAGTTTGGATTCTAGCACCAGCATCCGACCAACCTTTGGTGTGACAATCAGAGTGCCATCAAGCTCGCCAAAGACCCAGTTCAACATCAATGTAGAAAACACATTGATCTACACATGCACTTCATCAGAAATCTCATTCATGAATAATGTATTGAAGTGATCTTATTCCCTACAGATGATCAAGTTGCAAACATTTTCACAAAGTCTCTTACAGAAGCGAAGTTTTCCAAACTTCGATCTATGTTAGGAGTTCAGGAAGTTGTCATTAAGGGGGAATAGGCTCTAATTCTTCCTTCCTTGTCCTAGTGTGTCACTATTATAAATCCTTCAATCTTATCCCAAGTTTTTCTTAAGGGGGGATGTTAGTATATTTAGACACTTAGGAGTTAGTTAAGATCTACTTGGTCTATTGTGTCGTTCGGTAAAAGTGTGTTTTCTAGTGTGTTTTTTTAGTATGCATTAGTATGCATTTGTAGTTAGGAAATCCGACGGTCACGATATGTTCCCGACATAGAGTGATCCGACGGTTCATACTCTCCTCGATATTAATGACCATTGATCTATGGCTTAACACCCGATTGTTCCATGATCTCTATTTAAAGAGC
The DNA here is from genome assembly GCA_010110895.2 of Picea sitchensis. Classification (NCBI taxonomy): domain Eukaryota; kingdom Viridiplantae; phylum Streptophyta; class Pinopsida; order Pinales; family Pinaceae; genus Picea; species Picea sitchensis. The sequence goes on from SNQJ01S0041148.1 coordinate 46,544, forward strand.
ATGGAGGGTCATTTGTCGATGATTGATTGTGAGAAACTCTCTTGTAAAATCTCTCTGTAATTTTTTTCTTTGCATTAATAAATTTCTCCAAGTGGACGTGTTGGTTGAGGCCATGGATGTTTCCCCGTAGGGGTTTTACGAGGTGAAAACATCGGTGTGTTGATCTTTGATTTGGTTATGTGAGTGGTTACTAAAGGTGTTCGTCCTCTGTTAGAATACATGTGTTGTCGAACACATTGGAATCAATTAGAGTGATGGAATTTCACTACATCATTCACTACATGAGCTACTCTAATACCCAAATTCCATTGAGCACCATGATTAACATGAGTGTATTTATTGTAGTGGATTCCCAAACTTCATGGTTGCACCTAGATTCATATCCTAACATTCTTCAGTCTTGGCCTTTGATCATCTTGTGGGATATTATCGATATAACGTTATGTCATCAAGTTCTTCAGCTCCTTCTTGATACTAGGTCTAGACTCTTTTAGGACTGCATAGTCTTCAACATTTGACACCCTATATTTAGGTGTCTCTTACATATGATCTACAAATATTTGACATCCTTTTCTGTAATATTTCTTCAGCTACAAGGCTAAATTTTCTCCAACAGTTATTTTTCTAGGAATTCCCTGCACTGTCCTTAGGTTCCCTTCTTCATCCAGGCAAGTAAATGAATTATTATGATAGTCTAGGATAACATGGTTTTGGTTCAACCAATCCATACCAATTAGAAAATCATAGGAACCAAAAGTTAGGATGTTCAAGTCTTCCTTTGTGCTCAGTCCATTCATGTCCATCATACATGCCTTAACCATCTCATTAATTTTTCTTTTAGCTCCTGTAGTCAGCTGCACCAACCAAGATTTTCCATGCTTTCTTCCACTTCAATCATATGTGACTTAAACACATATGTTTTGCTATCCATGGATGCATAGATCCTAGGTAGACTTCTTCCCATGTCCTCCATTGTCTCAATCATTCTGGGTTCCATAATGCATCCAAATCATTTCTTCTGATTTTCCTGAAAATTGTGATCCCACAAAAATTTTCTAAATGAGTAGTTATATTCTACTATTTGAGACCTTTCCAACACCTACTTCCATGCTCAATTCTGAGTCTTGAGTAGAAATTTATGGGTATTTAAAAATTGTATTTTCTATGATGTAATCCATGTACATTTGTTCTTCTTATTCAGAGCTGAATAGCTCTTGGACCCATGTTGAATCCTCTTTTTACATTTACAGGCTTCTGTAATTTCCCTTATTTTCAGGTCTGTACAATTATGAAATTTGCAGGCACCTTCTCTAAGCCCATTTTTGTCTTTAAAAAATCAAAAATTTGGCACTAGCCCCTTTTTTTTTCAGCCAAAACATCATGTGACCATGGGATATGACCAAGCGATTAGATGAAAGGCGCTTATCCAAAGATTTCTGGACTTTGGGGCTCCAAAACTTCATGCTTCGAAGGTCTCACCTTCATCAAACTTCCTTTCCCCCTGAATGCCGAATTGGTGAATTTCCAAAATGATGTATCTTCGGAGCTTCAGGTCTTTGGTACTTCATAACTTCAGGCTTCAGGAGATTTACTAACTTAACACCTTATTTCTCCCAAATGTTGAACTAGCGAACTTCCAAACAAATGATTCTTCGGAGCTTCGGGGCTCCAGTACTTCGAAACTTCGAGCTTCGGGAGATCTGGTAACTTAACACCTTATTTCTCTGAATGTCAAATTGGAGAACTTCTGGAGAGGCTCTTCGGATATTCATGCTTCATAGGTCTTTACAACTTTGTACCTGAAAAAATATTGAATGCGAAATTTTCGAACTAATGGGGTCTTCTTAGCATTGCGCACAAGGGGTGATATGTGTCAAAGTATGGAAATGACACGTGGCCCAATCGAAAAGTGACACATTTCGAGTTCCAATTGGAACATAAGGTGTGTAAAAGGAATGAATCAAGTTGACACATGGCATGCATAAGTGGGTCTATGTCACCCTAGATGATGTCACCATGCCACATCACTCCAATGCTCCGAGACTTTGGTATTGTGGGCTTCGAAGGATCTTACTGCACAACAATTTACTCCCTCTGAACATCTAACTGACAAACCCTTGAAGGTTTCAATAATCAATGCTACATGCTCATGGCTACGATCCATGGTCGATAGGATCTTTGGCGAGCTTCAGAGGATTTCACAACACAACACAACATTTCCCCCTGACGCCAAAGTGGATGACTCCCCGAACCTATGCTCTCCAAAGTTTTAATACTTTGGTACTCCGAAGCTTCAAGATTCAGAAGACTTCACACTATAACACCCAAACGACGAATTTTTGAACATACTCTATTTGGATCTTTGGGGCTCCAGAGCTTTGAAACTTTGGGCTTCATAGGTTTCTTCTATAACTTTCATCAAAACTCTCGAAAAATAATTCTATAGAGATTTTAATACTTCAGCGCTCCAGAGCTTAAGAATTCAGAGATTTTTACTATTGAACACCACACAATCACCGAACTCTTGATGTCGAATCGACAAAGTCCTGAACATGCACTCTCTGGAGCTTCGGTGCTTCAAGATTCAGGAGACTTCTCCACTCTACACCAAAAATCTCTCGAATGTTGAATTCCCAAATACTAGCTAATCTGCGGACACGTGTCCAAAAAAATGAATGGTCCAGATTTTATCCGGACTTTGGATCTTTGGGGAAATCTCTACTCCACGCAATCATAGCCCAATTCTCTCAGAGTGCCAAATTGTTGAACCACTCAGGGATCGAACGACCTCCCTTCTCCCAAAGATATACAATTGAGATCTACTTCGGAACTCCAGGGCTTCAGATATTTTTCCTCCTTTTTGTCAAAGACTTGAAAACTATCGAAGCAGCAAAGTCCAAAGGACTTTATGGGTTAACAACCATGCTACTTCCCTAGATCCGAGGGTTGTGAGGGATGTGTCTTCTCCCGAATAGATCCAATGACCCAAATCTAAACTTTGTGGCCCAAAACCACGGTTGTTGCAGTTTCTTTACTCTACTAGATTTCTCGAGCTACTAAACCTCCTGATCTTTTGACCACAATCAAGGTGTTCTCTCAACGCCCTCCTCGCACTCTGTCACCTAAATTCTCTGTGAAATTTAGCTACAATTTCAACTTACATGGTCCATCCATGCTCGGTGTTGGAAACTAGGCTCTGATACCATATTGTAATATACCTAGTCATAGACCGTTGGGCTATGCCACATTAAAATCTCATTCCCACTGTATATATTTATATAAATTTAAATAGACGAAAATATTCTGCAAACACATAAATTCATGTGGAAATAACAGTAAAATATACATGCATCGTACACATGGAAAACAATACACAATTGATAAATACACATGTAAATTAATACACAATTGATAATTAGCTTTTATAGAAGACCACCAACTTTGTGGAAAACTTCCACAATCCTTCCAGCCTTAGACCACGTTGCTCAGAAATCTCAATAGTGGGTCACCCCCGAACTAGGACTAAACTCCACCCAGGTAAATGGATTTCTAACCAAGTTGAGACAATACAAATAATAGGAAGGATTTCTTCTCAGGAGCCAACTCAAACTAACAACCTACAACCTCTCATTCCCCATATGCCTGTCCCACACTAGGAAGTGTGCCCCTTATCTACTCAATAGTCCTTCAGCTGCATCACTTCCATTCTAGGGCTTCAGCAACAGGCTGGACATGAAGTATCAGAGAACTATAGTTGCAGTTGGGCTTCCTCAGGAAATAGAGTCCCAACAATTATCTCACCTAGAGAGAGTTTCTCATGGGCCTAACAACCTACCTCTTCAGACCATGAGCCTGGAAACCCACCTCTTCAGTCCCATGGGCCTAACAACCTCCTTCTTTAGTCTAGCTCTTAATTCAACTAGGTACAGTTGAAGGTAAAGAAAACCAAAAAATTCGGGTATGGAACATGGAAAGGAAGCAACCATGTTCATACAAGGAATGGTGATGGCAGCAACAAAATTCATGGTAATGTACAGGTGATGGAACAATGAAATTCAGGAAGGTACATGGCGTTGTCCTTAATAGGAAATACGATTTATTGCTCAAGGCGTGCGTCCAGAGAGACAGGTCAAGTGATGGAGGGTATGTAACGAAACAAAAGAATGACTCCCTCATGAATGGGAAGAATGCTAGCCAGAATCCACCTCATGTACAAAGCTCCAACCCTTTGTATGCATGTCCCAAAGTGGACACTTGTCTTCATGAAGCTTTATGGGCTCCACTTGTAATTCGTTCCTTTTCCCAAAGGAACTTAGGATAAAATGAGATATATCCAAACCTTAGTCTTTAGGAATATATTATAGTATTCCCTTAGAAATAAGCCCTCTAGATTATCCCCTTTCCTAGGCTCTTACCCCCCCCCCCTTTCCCTTCCTAGTGGATTTTAGTCCCCCATACTATTTTATTGTGGTTGGTCTACACACATTGATGTGTTTTATTAATGATATGAGTGTTTACATATACAAAAATAGGCTCCATGTTCTTTAGCATCTAGGCTCTCCATCCTAATTATCACATAAGCCTTATGGCCTATAATAACCTGGCTCACCAGCCTATGAAACATATTCACATTCACATTCACAATTGGGGCTTGGTCTTGGGGTATTACAAGTGATCTCAAATTTTCCCAGTTCTTCGAATGCACCTAATTCTTTGTACGTAAGCACACCACCCACAAATAAACCTCATGTCGACCTTTTGCCTTCTTTACCTGTCAGGTCTCCTTCCCTTTCTCCTTATTTTCCTAGTGAAATATCTAAAGCAAGTATCCAGGTTGATAAGAAGAAGAAATGAAAGGGGAAGAATAAGAATAATAAAAAAGAGATCAATCCTCCAACTACATCAACTCATTTTGGATCCGAGCAACCAACTACTATTAATTGTACTAGGAGTGTTGATAAAGTCGACAAGTATAAAATGAAGAATCCTAAACCCAAATTCCCTTGCATGCTTTGTAAGGGTGACAACTTTCTGAGGGATTTCCATAGTCTCCCCAAGGTCTTAAAAATGTGGTATTCCACGTTGGCAACTCCCATTGAACATGCTGGTGACACCCCATCAACTAGTGACATCAAGGTTGGTAAGAAGAATAGAACTGTCAAATTTCCTTGTATGTTATGTAAAGGTGATCATTACTCTCACCTTTTCCCTCATATGGATGAGGCTTATTATCTTTTGGAAAAGATTCAACTTCCAACTGGTTATCATAGGATCTCTCCCAAACCATCATTAGTTGATAGATTGGTCAATCTGGTTCCATCGTCAGTCAATCCAACTGATCAGGTTGTCAATATGGTTTCATCCTCGGTTGAACCACTAACCCAAGTAGTTGATCAAGTTCCTTAATCGATCATCCCAAATATTCATATGAAAAGTGATACCAAAGTGACTGATCCAATTCCGTCATTGATCATCCCCACTCTTCATCTAAAGAGTGACAAAGTGGTCGATCTAGTTCTTTAATCGATCAATCCCACTCCTCCCTTGAAGACTGCAACTAAAGTGGTCAATCTGGTTCCGTCATCGATCGATCCCAATTTTGATTCAAAGAGTGAGGATGTCACTCAGGTCTACCTCATTAATACTAATTCACCCAGACAAGGGGTCACTCCGCCCATCCTATTGGCACCCCCTTCAAGAAATCATATGATTTTTATTAATTGGAATCATTTGACAGAACCTCGTCTTCCTTCTTACATGCCTTTCCAAATCACCGTGCAGGTTTGTGATAGGAATATTATCCATGAATTCTTGGAAATATTTTGGTTCCGTGCAACTTATGCACGTGACTCAAAATTTGTTGACCTTTGACAGAAGAGTTAGTCAATATTTAGGGATCCTTCCTCAATTTCTAGTTACTTTTGGCGTAAAAATGGTCTACGTTGATGTGGTGGTAGTTCACGAACCATTGGACTTTAACCTTCTCCTCGAGCGAGACTATGTCTATGTTATGAGAGATTCTATGTCCACTCTCTTTCGAGTGATATGTTTCCCACACAATGAAAGGATAGTAATGGTCAACCAACTTTCATTCATTGACCCTCATCCAATGGTCAATCATCTGCCTTCCCTGAATAGTCCATACATGCTAGCGATGTCTGCCTCGTCACAGGTCAATTATGTAATGACCTTCCCCATACGTTCAACCCCGAACCAGAGGGAATATATCCCTTCTCCTTAATTAGTTATGTTAGTTGACATGGTCATCTCTTATATAGGTATATTAGAGATATATCTCCCTACCCTTATTGAGGCTGACGACATGTATTCCTTCCAGAGTGTTTTTCTTCCATCTAGCAAGGATCTCTTGGAATCCATGGATGACGTTTTTCCCTTGACATGTATTCCTTCCAAAGAATTTTCCTCTTAGAAGAAATTATCAAGGAAAGGTATTGATCATATTTTTTCTTCTTTGTGGAAATATCGTTAAAAAATGAAACAAAATCTACTCGCATAGTTTTCCTCTCTGTAGCAAGCTAGTTAAAAAATGAAAATAAACTTGGAAATTGAACCGAGGGTCATGAGAATAGTTATTTTCATGTGTCAAGCTCGTTATAAAATGAAAAAGTCACCTCTCCTATCAAGTATATTATTTTCACTAGATCTCATAGATATCAAGTCGAATCTTTACCTAGATATCGTAGATATCGAGTCAAGTATTTCATTAGGTCTCGTATTTGAACCTTTCTTTCATCTGCCTTTGTCAATTACCTTTTTTCTTCCATCCAGTATAGAAATCGGTGATAATATAAGAGTCGACGAATGAAATGAAGATTTGGGGGGCATGTCTCCAGTCTTTGATTATCATTCTAAAGTTAAGTCACTATCTTTTTAAGGTGCGGCTAGAGTACCAACCATCCATGGGTATCCCTCAAAACCTTTGGAAATTACATTGGGAAATTACAAGCATAGATTAATTTGTTTTCAATCTTTTGTAAAAATGAAACCAATTCTGATCTTAGTCTTTGTTCTTTCTCATGATCGTAAATACATTAGAATGTAGCCAAGTATACTTTTATCAATTTTTCGAACTCTTAAAGGTTATAATAAAAAGGAACCCCCTGGAGTCTCTTTTAAGCTCTTTTCAAACTCTCTAAACATGAAAAGATTACCTAGTGATCTTGCTTCATTTCACACTCGTTAAAAGGTTTGAAAGGGCATCTTTCAAGTGATATTTTATCTCTTTGTTGGCCTTGCAAGACTAATTATGAAAAAGGAACACTCTAATCAAGCATGATTATAAGAGTTCTCCCCTGTATTGTTTTACACTTTTTTCGGTATTAGGAGACTAAAATCATGAAAAATTCATCCATGGAGTCTCCTTTAAGTTCTTTTCAGACTCTCTAAAAAATTAAAAACCATCGATTTTTCTTTCTCTTGACTCGCTAAACCACACATTGAAGGACCCATCTAGGGACGAACCCTTACTTCTTCCAATTTGTTAAATAAAGGAAGAGGAACTTATCGAAGGTGAGTTATATCAAGAATTTCTTATCCTCCTCGAGCTCGTTAAATTAAAAATACGTACTCATCTATCTGGATGGGGAAAAAAATTGAAGGAAGTGGGTAAAGTTTCTTGAAAAATTTTGTAAGCAGCTCTTGCAGTCACCCCTGAACATGGCACTCATTTTAACCTCAACACTGAACACTTGGATAATACGTTAAAACCTTCGTACTGAACCAATCCTATGATTCTTTCCACTCCTTTGGCCCATCCAAATAATTCCTCAACACTCGTTGCATTATGTTTTGGTCCACTCTGAGTTTATGATGACAAGTCTCACACCGTGCCTCAGTGTTCAAGGGAATTTTCTGCCTCAATAGTCAACCATCCACAAAGTCACGAATTTCCATATGTGTGTCAGTATGTGTTCATCTGCTATATCCTATCACTTTCCTGTGTCAGTTTCATGTCGATGATGGGGATACATCAAGGCCCTCCTTCGACGAGTCTTTTCCTGTTGACCTCAACACATCATCCAAAAATTAGACTTAGAAACCAGTTAGTACCTTGGGACTGGCATGCCTCAATGGCATGCCTCCTCTCTTCTGACAATAGGTTTACATCATTAACCTATGATCGGATGATTCCGTGAATGTTCGAGCTCAGCTCATTTATTCACATTCATTGGAATGTACTAGTGTACCTTGGGAGTCATTGGCATCATTGGTGATTTTACTCGCACCTGTTAACGGTTTACCTCAATGACTGGTAATCAAGTGGTTTGTACCATGTTTTACATCAAAAAATCTATTCACATGGATAATATTTTTACTACATTGGGATTAGTTTGAAGACCCTGGGTTGAGAATCCACTCTGCTATATTCTCTGTCAAGGCTATGAAGGAAATCATTTAAGCATGCTGATATATATGATGTCACATAGATCCACATTGTATTGGTCTATGACTATGTTTATCAACTCGTAGCTCCACTATGTATTTTGCATGGATACGATCAGTTCATTTCATATAGGTATGGATCCCTATAGTATCTATGGTGGCCATACCCTTAGTCAATATCATCATGGATCCGTAGTGTATCTATCGGTGACCATACTTTGAGTCACTTACAGTCAGAGCATAGGTATGCCTACCTTGGGAATGGAACACATATTAAAATTGTTTGATGGTTTTCTACAGCTTCTACCAAATTCCCTGACTCCATACCCTTGCTTTGAAGAATCTACAAAGTGTTTCGACTAGTATATTTCTTCTTCTCACTTCACACTTTGGGGGGGAATCTGTTACACATCAAAATTCCTCACTTCGATAATGTCACATTCTCATTGTCTTAAGTGTCACACTTTTTCCGAAAGTGTCGTAAGCATCAAATTCTCATTATATAAGTGTTTCATCTCAAACGAAACCATGAAAACACTTGACACAACCCATAAAACATGTTAGAAGAAGAAGCCCCATCATCTGACAGTTGAAACAAATGTTTTTCTATGATAATTTCTCATCTTGACAACTTTTGGTTAGATCGATGCTCCCCTGCTTATTTAAAGGAAGCACTAGCACTCCTTTCCCATCTCATAGGGAGAGTTGTAGCGCTCTGTGGCCCATTCTAAGGGAGCGTCGAATTGGTTGAGAAAACCTTTGAAGAAATCCCTTTTTCTTCTAAAGACAACTATGGATGGATCGAGTTGGTTTGGATCAAATCTAACCCTTAGGATGCATCTAAGGGATATATCACAACTATTGGAGCCATATCCTCAATTAATTCTAAATATAACCAAGTTGGTTGAGCCTCTTAAAGCCTATAAATGGAGGCATTCTCATGGTCAACAAAAGAGGAAATAATCAACAAAGCATTGTTATTTTGATTGTGGATCTTACTGCAACATAATCTAAAGATTGTTGTTTCCTTTTGAAGTTATCATTAATATACTTGGCCTATTTCCTTATAGTATGTGTTTACATGTACTTTTCTATGCTTGTCTTAATCTTCATATATCGTTTGATTTTATCTAATCCATTAGAGTAGGAGATAGTCATTTGTCTCTTGTTTTCCATTGCAGGTGTTGTTCATAACTCGCAGATTGGAGTAGCTTGGACCAGTTTCGAAAGTGAGGTACATCATACTCTCCCTTCTTCTCTCTTTTTCGATGGGTAAAATGAATCGATGGGAATGTTAGTGTCCAAAGGTAGTTTTTTGTCATGATAGAGGGGTCTGTAGTCCAAGGGAAAGTTCACTTGTTTGTAGGGGAATATTTCCGTAACACAAAGATAGATGGGAAAACAGAAAGAATTAATCAAGTGATTGAAGATATGTTGCGATTGTAAGTGATGGACAAGCCTTCCTGGTGAGAATACTATCTCAATTTGGTGGATTTTTCTTACAACCATGGATATAATGCATCTCTAAATATGGTTACATTTGAGGTGGTTTATGGTATAAAGTGAAACACATCAATGAGATGGGACAATCCTGCAAACAAGGTAGTGGTTGGTCTTGAGATTCTCAAGGAAATGGAAGAGAAAAGGGACAATATTAAGAAGAACTTGAAATATGCTCATGAAAATCAAAAACATTATGTTTATAAGGGTAGAATGCATAGATATTTTAAAGTGGGTGACCATGTGTTCTTAAAAGTGAAGGCCAAAATAATTTCATTGAAGTTTGGAAATGATTCAAATCTATCCACACATTACTATAGGCCATTTGAAATCCTATAAAGGATTGGGCCTATTGATTATATGTTATCATTACTTACATAAATGCATGTGCACAATGTTTTCCATGTTTATATGATTAATAAATATGTTCCCGATGCTAATCATGTTATTTATTGGACAATGATTCAGGTGGAGAAAGAATGAGATTTTAAAGTTTATCTTTTGTGCATAATAGATAGGAAAATAAAGCTACTACGCAATTGAAAAATAGGGCTAGTAAAAGTCAAGTTGAACTATTACGATCCTAAATATGCTACATGGGATCATGAGGACATAATGCGGGAAGAGCACCGACATCTTTTTGGATATTTTTGAAGAATTTTGAAATGAAAATTGTACAACATGCACTAAGGACAACGCATAAAATAAGGGGGATGGAAATGTAACACCCCAGGTAGAACCCTTTATGTATTTATACATATATGTATTAGGTTGTTGAGCTAGGATGCTTTTGGTCCAAAGTGGCTTGTATGTGTGTATGTTTAGGCTAGGGTGCCTATGTGATATGAGGTTGGTGAGCTTGTAAGATGTGGTTGGTGAGCCAATATTTGAATTTTTTAAATAAAACTATCAATTTAATAAAAAAATACATCAATATTGTAGAAATCATGGAGAAAAGAGTATGGGGGGATAAGAATCCATGACAAGGAAAGGGGACCTAGGGGGTTATGCTAAGGGGATAACCCTAGGGAGTATAATATTATATTCCTAAAAATCCAAGCCTAAGTTATTATATTATTTTCCTAAGTTCCTATGTGAGGAGATGAAATACCAAGGAATCAAGCGAGCTCCTTCTATGAAAAGTGGCATGAAAAGTGAATATATACTTAAGCTAGGAGTTTAGTTTCTTTTCAGGGAATTCCTTTTGAAATATTGTTGGTCTGAGCCTGGAGATCGTGTTCCTTTTGGTGAGGAGAAGTATAAAAATACTGGAGTTGTGATATATTAGAGATAATACCCTGTAAATACTTGGTGTTTTGGGTTGTGAAGAAGCAGGTTGTCAGGCCTATGGAGAAATTCTCTTGGGGGAGAGAATTTTATGGGGTAGATTTCCTTATTTTTTGGCCTTGTGGGTGTAAGTAAGTCCATGAGAGTGATCTAAAAATCCTTAGATACCCCTTATTACTTTACTATATATACATGCAACATCTAACTTCATTCATAATTAATTTGTTCAACGTATTGAGGTGATTTTCATAATTTTGATGGTGTGCTTCTTATCCAAAAACTCATAAACTGATGATTAATTTGCAGAATGATGAGATGACACAACATAAATTAAAATAACTCAAATCACACACACACACACACACACACACACACACACACACACACATATGACATATGTTACTTCATCTTCAAATTCCCTTTAGATAGCCTGACTATTCTCCATCATCTCAAAATACCAAATTACATTACAATGTGGGCTCACAAAAATCCATTTTAATGGACTCTCTTTAATTCCATTCCTCAAAACAATAAAATAACTTCATCATTAAAATCCTTACAAAATTATGAAAAATTTGACTATAAAGTCAACCAAATTATGAGTTGGCTCAATTTCACCCTCTTTGGCACATAAAACAATGCGTTAAATGCTCATTAATGACAATTTTAGATAAGACTTTTACAAATGACCTCAAATCACAAAATAGACCTCAAATTCATGATCCTTATGAAAAATTGTGAAAATGAGTATAAAGTTGTCTATGTGATGTCATTATACATCATGGCACGCTTTACCAGACAACCATAATTGGCCTCTTCCTTAGCATGCAAATTGAGACATCGGTACAACCTCAAAATACATACCCTACATTGGGATTCATACCACCTTGGTATCTTTGAAGACCTGGGAATGCATGCACATTGGGATCTGTTTCCATATATAATCCTAGGTCTGAAAACTTCCACGCGGATATTGAGCGACTTAGTTCCAAATACAATGGAATCCTATAACAAGTGGGAATGTTGGTACAATGGTTAAACCGTTCGTATATTATCTCAGAGGTCCCAGGTTCAATCCTCCACGTGTGTTATTTTTTTGGGTTATAGTTATATATACTATATATAGTACATGGTTTAAACTACACATACACACACATGTTGGTTAATCTGTAATCCCCACCCCCACCCCGTGAATCTATGGAGTGTGGTCGTATGCAATAACGCAATAACCAGGGGTTGGGGGCCTAACCCTCGACCCCTTTTCCCCCCAACTGTGCCACATTTAAAGTTTAAATAATATTTATAATGTATAGTGTTAAGAAACACTACGGTGGTGCGATGGTATGAGAGATTTGTTAAATATTTGGGATGTTATGGAGGTCGTGGGTTCAACCCCTTTCAATTCCATAATTTTATTGAACCGTACCAATAAAGGCCAATGATAGGTCACCACATGGTGGCCTCTCATTGGCTAAACCTTTCCATGTGTTAACATGTGATTGTTCCAACTTGACTCTACCTTGTCCAGTCATTTGCCCAACCAACGTACAATCATCCGATATGGAACCTTAGAGTGTGGCCACATCATCTGTACAGTTTTGCTACATGTCACCCTCTCATTGGTGATATGTGTCACCCTTTTACCCTTTTAAATTTGACTTTGGCCTATTTTAATTGAACTTTGACCACTCAAAATTTTTTCTTATGAACTTTGTTTGACTTGTTGTTTGTGCGGTTGGAAAGATGATGATGAGCTCTACACACTGATGCCATTTTCTAGAGAATTTAGAACGGTCAAATTTTAATCTTTTATGGATCCCCTAGGACCTTTGTGAGAGTTCTGGATCCTCTTGGACCTCTATGAGCATTACTATGATCCTTCTGGATCAGAGAGAATCCTTATGTTCCAAGTATCGTAGAGCTATGAGATTTCATTATTGTTTTGTTTATGAATATTTGGAAGGGAAGTGGGACAGTCGAAAGACTATGGAGCAGTGAAGGGGTACACTTCATTAGGTGTGATAGGTTGTGGGAAATGAGAGATTGTGATGGGAACTACTACTTGAGTTGGTGCCAATGGCCTTGTATTTCTTGTTGTGTGATGTAAGAACTAGTGGGACTGAAGAGAGTGTCTTTTTCTTGGTGGAATCATAGCTTTGGATCAAGCTTGACTTTCTATTGAGAATTGGAACAACAATGTCTATGGATGGGAGGAAATTTGAAGGTCTGCAGCTCATTGGTGTTTCAATTAAAGATAAATTATATGTTTGAAATTCTTAATTGATTGATTAATTTATTATACTCTCATTGTGTTTAATGATTTAGTTTCATTTTGCATTGTTGAAATGATTGACATGTTTATTATGCATGTACATGAATTATGTGTTAGGGACCTAACCGCTCACGTAGGTAGAATAATATATTATGATGTATTAAAGGTCAATATTAAAAAGGCCTATAAAAAGGAAGAATAAGTCGAATGTAGGAAGACCTAATAGAAGCTTCCGCTTCTAGAAGGATCTTCCTCTAGATGGTTATTTTGATAGACATATTTAGTATAAATAGGAGTCGAGGGTATAAGAACTATTGTCTTGGATATTATTGTAATAGAGCTTTTATCGACTGGAGGTTTCCCCCTCAAAGAGGCAAGTGAACATTTCTCTCGGTAATTAAAGTGATCATTTTGGTGTTATTTTGGTATCATATTGGTATTATTGTGGTGTTATTCTGGTTATATTATTGTTCGTCTTCCATTTCTAGCATTTTATTTCTATTCTGCATACTTTTATATCTGGAATATTACAAGTGGTATCCGAGCACTTTCCTCGACAGAAAATTATGGGTTAATGTTTTTCAGGGTAGAGACGTGTTCCAACATATTTAAGATACAAAGATCTTTTGTTACGTGCATAAACCCAGGGTCGGAGATTATACACGTAGTAAATACAAGTGGTACTTAAGCACACATATGTTGGCCACCCTTCTAACCCTTGTTGGTACCCCTTCGAGTGGTAGTGCATCAAACAACGACTGTATACGGATCAGACTAGATTTCTGAAAGCCCTCTTTAGATAAACCAATCGACAGTCTAACTGCTATAGTGCCATCGAGAACAACACTCAAGAATATACTCTCTAGTACTTGGGTAGTTGGGTAGTATGGCTAAGGGCACGGTCTAGCATCCTTAGTTGGTTCCCTGAGATATTGGGCCAAGTACTACTATTGAGATATTGAGCTATAACATAGGGAAAACTCTTGTCTCTAGAACCCTTGAATACCTAACCCTTGGGAACGAAAAAAAAAAAAAACAATCAAGATCTATTGTTGCGTAACTGTGTCTCCTACATTCGAGTTTCCAAATCACTACACATTTCTTAATGATTAAGAATTTGGTCATTTCATCACTGCAATATTCTTCAAACTGGAGTATAACTCCATAGGTGTAAAAAACAAAAGTCTATATTTTGTTTCACCATTATTTGACACCTATTCCATTGGATTTATCTCTTCGCCCTTATCACATTCATACCTATCATTTTTCAGAAAAAATATTTTACCCCACTTGCCCTTTTTTCGGTTCCCTCATCATCATGGCCCATACCCATAGCCAAGACTTGGAAGCTCGCTTCAATACCTTGCAATCTAATTTCACAGAGACTCAACAAGAAGTGTGACATATCAATGCCAATATTGCCACCTTTAATAAAAACATTCATTCCTCCATCGTCGCCTCAATCGATGAACTCAAAGAAGACCTCAAACAAGACATTACTACCTAGCTTGAATTTGTTGCTTTGATTATCTGCACCAAGATTCATATCCCTGCAGATTCCTCTTTATCTGACCCACCTTTGCATACCGAAGCTGGAACTTCCTCTCATTCCCATCATTTTCATCCCCATCACTTTCAACATGACCTACGCCTTCTGCGTGTGGATGTGACCAAATTTGATGGCTCGGATCCCACTGGTTGGGTAACTCAAATGGAACATTATTTCTCTTTGCACAAAATTACAGATGACTTGGCCAAACTTTGGTATGGTGTTCTCCATCTAGATCAAGAATGTTAGAAATGATGGCAATGGAGAAAAACTTCCCTTTAAGGGTATGTTGCTTGGACACACTTTGTGGCAGAGATTTATGAACTCTTTGACACTTACACCAACCATTTAGGTCATTTGACAAAGTTGAAACAATCTGGCACAGTGGAATACTTTATAGCTTCTTTTGAGCAAATGGATTTCCATACAGAGGGCATGTCTAATGCTTTTTCCGTGAATGTTTTATCAGTGGCCTCAAAGATGATATTCATGCCCATGTCCTCATGGCTCGGCCTCAGGGTTGGGTGGAGGCTACTAAAAGAGATAAGGAAGCACAACAGGTTGTCTCTTCTCAAAACCGGAAACCCTCCTCTATTCCTCACACTAAACCAGTAAATCTCACTCCTCCTTATACTCAACTAAAGATCCAAAAATTGATTAGGGCCGAAATGGCTAAATGCCAACTCAAAGGCCTTTGTTATAATTGTGATGACAAATATTTTCCGGGACACAAGTGTAAGGAACAAAATATTTTTATGGCCATCTCAAAGGATGTTTTGGAAGAGGATGTTGAATATCCCCTTGTGTTTATGTCACCTGAACCCACTTACATAACCCCTCCCTCATACCCTCTCAAAGTAGAACCAGTCATTTACTTAAATGCTCTCATGGGCTTCTCTGCTCCCCAAACCCTCAAACTAATTGGCTACGTCAAGCATAGGAAGGTCATAATTATTGTTGATAGTGGAAGCATTGATAATTTTATTCGTCGTCTCATTGCTCAAGAAACCAATTGCTATATTCGTGCAATCAATAATTTCCAAATCATGATTGCCAATGGCAGGTCCATGAAATGTGGAGGGCGTTGTGAAAATGTGCATCTCCAAATTGGTGAATACCACCTGAAATCTCATATGTTTGCTATCAACATGGGCGGTTCTGACATTGTGTTGGGTGAAAATTGGCTAAGGACTTTGGGCCCCATTCTCATGGATTTTAATGAATTAACCATGCAATTCGACTAGGAGGGCCAACAATATAAGTTCCAAGGCATCACTATCGATTCCCCTAAGATCGTTAGTTGCCATCGCATGGAAAAGCGGCTAAAAAAAGGTCATTCGGGCGTTATTTCCCAACTCCATGCCATACAAGCAACTGAGACAACCTATGTGTAGTAGGACCTCCAATCCATCCTCTCTAAACATCAAGTGATTTATTACACTCCCTAGGGAATCCCTCCTTCCCATGGTGTTCATGATCATTCCATTCCCCTTGTCCCAGGAAGCCTTCCTCCCAATATCCATCCCTATCATCACCCCTTTTCCCAAAAAAATGAAAATGAGAAAATGGTTCAAGAACTGCTTAATGCAGGTGTTATCCTCCCTAGTATGAGCCCTTACTCTTCTCCATGGTCATGGTCATGAAGAAATAAGGTTCTTGGCACATGTGTCCTAACTTTCGCGCCCTCAACAAACTCAGTATTAAAGACAAATTTCTCATTCCTATCATTGATGACCTCTTGGATGAATTGATTGGCGCCCAGTTCTTTACTAAACTTGATCTTCATTCTGGCTACCACTAGAACCGTATGAAAGAGGCATACATTCCTAAGAATAACTTTATAACTCATGAGGGCCACTATGATTTTTTGGTCATGCCCTTTGGCTTGTGTAATGCTCCCTTCACTTTCCAAAGCGTCATGAATCATGTCTTTCGCCCTTTTCTTGGCCATTTTATCTTAGTTTTCTTTGATGATATCCTCATCTATAGAAAAACCTGTACATACCATCTTTCTCATGTGGATCGAGTTATCCATCTACTTTCTTAGCACCAACGTTTCCTGAAACAATCTAAATGTGATTTTGGCGCCTCATAAGTCGAGTACTTGGGTCATCTTGTTGGAAAGGATGATGTCAGGGTGGATCCTAAAAATATTGAAGCTATCCAAGACTGACCTCACCCAAAGACTCTCAAAATATTGCGTGGATTTCTGGTCTTAACAGGTTATTATCGCAAGTTTGTTAAGAATTATGGAAAGATTCTAGCACCTCTCACTACACTCCTTAAAAAGAATTATTTCACTTGGACTTCAAC
>SNQJ01S0041149.1:7357-39680 GCA_010110895.2 Picea sitchensis
ATAATACTACATTCATATGTCCTAGGGGTACATTTTCATACAAGAAAATTCCTTTTGGCCTTAAGAATGTTGGATCTACTTTTCAGTGGGCCATGTCGTTTGCCTTCCATGACCTCAAGCATACAGTCGAGGCATATCTTGATGATATAGCATCACTGTTGGCCCTTGGTTATGGATTAAGGGAGAAAGTGAAGAAAAAGTAAGAGAAAAGATGAATTATGAACTGCACGAAAGGCACATTGATTAAGATTGGGTCAAAGTGGCCAAAGAAGAAGGAAAGAAGGAGCGAAGTACAAGAAAGTGAGTTGTTGAATGAGAAGAATGAGGAAGATAGATAAGAAAGGAAGATGGATTGTGGACAACTGAGCAAGCGGAAAAAGCCACCAATGGATTCTTTGGAGCACCTTGCGGGAAAGAAGGAAAGACAGACTGGCGAAGCCTAGAAAACATGGGTCAAGTTGACCTAGGGTTTTAGACACCTAGGATTTTAGCATCTAGGGTTTTGACACTTGAGGTTCAGCCTAAGGTTGTCGGTGATTCATTGTGATGTATAAATAAAGGTCAAGAGGACCTAGGATGGGTTCGCTCTGAGTTCATTAGTATTTTTGTGATTGAGTGATTATTGTTGTGAGAGAGAGAAAGTGTTGAGTGTGAGATCATTTTGTATTGTAATATCTTCAGTTGGGTTCGAAGATCAACTCTGCAGTTCGGTGCACAGGGAGGGGAGAGAAGAAGAGAAAGAAAGAGAGATCTGCAAGCTAAGAGCGCAGATAGAACTGTATGTTTTCATATAATATCAAGAAACACAGTTATGTGGACGTAGCCTTAGGGAGAGGGTGAACCACGTATATTTTGTGTTATGTGTTATTGATGTTGTGTTCTTCTTCTTGTGTTATTCTATTATTGCATTATTGTGTTAGATCTAAGATATAGTTGCCCAGTAGGATTAAAGGAGATAAAGAATAACTAGAGTGCTATGTGTCATTGTTTTGAATCCACTTTTCATTCCTTCTAGTTGTAGACACCTATGTCCTACAACCACCTATCGCTACTTCGGGTGAGACTGCATCTTCTTCGCAGGTGTTGCTGAAAGGGCCAGTAGTTAGGGCTTGTTGGTGTGTTGTTAGAGCTGAACCCTGGGTCTACCCCTATGCCAACAAATGGTTCTGTTTTTGGGACCGAGATCTTCTTGAGGGAATGTCAAGGTGGTTTCCATCGAAGATAGAGATTCATAAGTGGATAGAGGAACAAGAGAGATACTTCATCGAAGCTCAGAACAAGAACCCTAATCTTAGTACTGAAGACTAGTTGGGATGGTATATCTTTACTGATATACACGAGATTTTCTTTGGAGGAATTCATCAAGAGCTATACGAGTGGCTAGCCAGATTAGCATATACCCAGTTTGAGATCAGACTCAGACCACCTGTGGTTTGGACGTCGGTGCTGATCAAGAAGGTCAAGAGAGTTGATAATTCCATGTCAAGAGAAGTAGATCATTGATTTGATAGCACCATTGGAGGGTACATTACTGAGTTTGTTGTTGACAGAGTAGATTCATATAGCCAAGCAGAGAGATATTTCTTTAAGGGACCTAGCGGAAAATTTTTACATTTTCTAAAGTTGAAGATCAAGATGTTATTGCATGAGAAGAACATATTGAAGATACAGTAAACAATCAGATTGAAAATCAAATGTTCAAGAAATTAGACAGCGACAGTGACACAGTGGTTGGACACATGCTCAGTGGAAGATCATTTAGAGAAGTTCCTTTGGTGAACCTGTTTGATCAGGGTCATGAGCCACTAGCACAGGATGAAGGGTTCTATAGTGGAGAAGAAGAATAGATATTGAACGAGGAACATTCAAAGTCTGCTAGGGAAAAGGAAGATAATATTGAAGAACCTCACCGAGAAGAGTCAGAAACTTTAGGAACTACACCGACTGTTGAAGTAAGTACTATTAATCCTCATGTTGTTTTAGCAACATTAAGTAACCAGAGTAACCTAAGTTATCAGAGCATTGGTACAAGTAGTTTAGTACCTATTCAGTCAATAAATCTAGGAATATCTATGGTAGATGAGATGAGGTTACCCACCTTTAGAGGAGATGGATCTGAAGATCCTGATCAGCACTGGTTTTTATACGAAGTTGTGTGGAGTATTAAGAATGTCACTAATGAAACTATTAAGAGAGATCAGTTTAGTACTACCCTGAGAGACCTTGCATTGAGCTGGTACATGAAATTTGTCTAAAGAGTTGCACCAAAATCATTGAATGTCATTAAGACTGCGTTGATTGCTGAAATCAAGAAACCCAAGTCGGAGTCGCAGTGCATTATAGAGCTATAAGAAATCAACCATAGAGTAGTTGAACCTATATGGGAGTTTGATTAGAGGTTTAAGACCTTGACAGGCCATTTGAGTTTTCAGGTTCCATATGAGTAGAATAAAGAATGGTTCATTGTTGCCCTTTTGCCACACATCAGAGTCCCTCTGATGCAATAGAAGATTCTTTGCAAGTTGAGGCATTAGAGATCTCCATGAAACTAGAATCAGCCCCTATGGGAGAGTCCAACTCAGATATGAGTCAAATTTTGATTCAGACGACTAGCTTATCTCTGCAGGCCGAAGGTATGAAGAAAGACAAGGGAAATGACAAATGAGAAGACATTTGGTGTATCATATGCAAGTCAGAGGGCCATGATAAGGAGAATTGTCCCCTATTTCATGAGTACTTGGCATCTGTAGCCCCGAGCCCTTTGAAGTAGGTTACCCTACCTTGGTGCAAGGTATGTAGAAATAGACATCTCCCTAGTGAATGCTATTACATGCAAAAATATGTCCAGACACCTACAAATATTTACTGCACATTCTGTAAATCAGTGGGGCATGATGAGAAGGACTGTAGGGATTATGATCTTCTGCGTGAAAGGTTAAGAGATGCATACAAGGCGAAGTACAGCAAGAAGGAAACACTGCGCAGTTTAACTCCCCAATAAGAGGAAACTTCAACTCTCGCGGTGGATTTAGAGGAAGAGGACAAGGAGAAGGCATGGGCCGAGGTCGAGGTCAGATCATTTTTTATAACTGCACCCAACTGAGTCACTTGGAAAGGGACTTTCAGAACCCTTGTACCACTTTCAGCTACTGCAACCCATTCGAACATGTTATTGAGGAATGTCCAGCATTGATGGCTAAGATTCAGGAAAGACAGGGTGGGAACCCACAAGTGCAACTGATATTAGTTGAACCTCGCAGAGAGGACCCTAGAGTCCCTGTTATCACTAGAGGAGACATTGTTACAGGAGAAGACAGAGTGACTCCAGGGAAGATTGTAGAAGAATTAGGGGTCAGAAGAGCTGTATAGAAGATATAGTTGTTCGATCCAAGGAAGGAGAAGCATACATTTGAAGAGGTAATAAGATAATTTAGAAGAGATCAGACTTCTTCATTAAAGGCACAACTAGAAGTGAGAGAATGTGGAATGCATTTGGCATTTGATCAGTCTTCTTCACCTGGAGAAGGAAAAGAGGTAAGAAATATTATGGAATTCATATGTACTTGCATTAATTTGATTAAGGATGAAAGCGTTGTGAAATAATTACAAAATTTGATCAGACAATATGAGATAGGAAGGGTAGATCCTCTACTAAATAAAGCATTACATCAAGTATCTAGAAAAAGAAGGACAAATAAGGAACTAGACTTAATTCTCAGATTGGAGACTATGATATAGATTATGTGGTCCTTGACTTAGGATCAGAAGTCAATGTTATGATGAAGCAGACCTGGGCACTGATGGGAAAACCAAAGTTGATTTATTCCCCTATAAGGCTCAAGATGGCTAATCAACAGGAAATAATCCCCTTTGGGAG
The DNA here is from genome assembly GCA_010110895.2 of Picea sitchensis. Taxonomy (NCBI): domain Eukaryota; kingdom Viridiplantae; phylum Streptophyta; class Pinopsida; order Pinales; family Pinaceae; genus Picea; species Picea sitchensis. Next base: position 11,235 of record SNQJ01S0041149.1, read on the forward strand.
GCTGGAGCATGTCCCTGTGGACATCGACGAGGTGAGGACATTTGCGGACTTTGAGTTGATTGAGATAGTTGATGATAGTTGTCCTTATCCTGCGCTATTAGGAATTTATTGGGCCTTCAACAATTCCACTGTTGTTGAATTAAAGAAAATAAGAATGACATTTGAAGGTGATGGCCTTAGGGTCATTTCACCTCTTGATCCTGATGAAGGTCGAAGATACACAGAACCCATCAAAGAAGAAGACCACACATACGAGCTAGAAAATATTTACAAATTGACAGCAAGACAGTAGGACTACATTAATCCTACAACAAATGGGAATTTAAGCTGGCAAAGTGACAACGCATGCTCATTGGACTCAGAGAAAGAACTAGATAATTGGCAAAACAAAATGTATGAAGTTTCTATGTGGAGATGTGATAGATTGACCAGTGAAGTTCGTTGGATTGGCACAGAAGTAAGTAACATGCCCACGTTTGATGGTTTGAATCATTTAGAAACATTCTTATTGGCATTTGAAGATGTTGTACCAGTAAAACAGAGGTTGTTGGAACTATATGAAGCTTTGAATGTAACGCCAGTGAGATTGTGGGGAACACATAAGAAGAACATCGAGGAGTGTGTGCAATGTCGCACTTTGATGACAACGTGCTTTTCAGAACAAGTTGAAGGATTTGAAGTTTGATACACAGGTCAGAGTTGTCCGAAGGACCATGTGTGAAGTTGTGAGGAGGCTTGGAGAAGCATTCCTCAAGAGTAGTGAGTGCATAAATTTATTAACACTTTGGACACAACCCCTATCAATTGGTATCTTCAAGCAGAACTACGCCTCAGCACTATAGATTGGCATGGTATGACTTAGAACTTTGTAGCTACATTTTTATTTGAGATTCAGTACCCTACAATGGATTAAGATTTACAGGCTGTCAGAAATAAATTATTTGAGGAGGCACCTACCCTCCCTATTGAGCAAGAAGAGGATGAATGGACTATGCCTCTTCAGAAATTGCAAGCTTGTTATAATATCAATGTTGATGAAGACAATGATCCTAGGAATGTGAACATCATAGAAACAGAAGGACAGAGAGATGTAGAAGGACCAAGAGTCGAACTACCTTTCATTGGACAACCCATCAAAATCAAGAAAGTTAACAGTGGAACGGAAAAAGCACCTAAGCTTGCAAACATTGGAGATTATTGGGATGATGCCACTATTGATAAGATCAAAAAATTATTGCATGAATACTAGGACTTGTTTCGAACCAAGTTCACTAATATGAAGGGAATTAAAGGGCCCATGGGAGAGATGAAGATCCCCTTGAAACCAGATGCAAGGCTGGTCAAGTAGAGACCCTATAGATTGAATCCTAAATATAAGCAGAAAGCCAAGATTGAATTAGACAGAATGTTGGAAGCAGGAATCATAGAACCTGTTGAAGAGTCAGAATGGATTAGCCCTATGGTGGTCCAGGATAAGAAAATAGGAGAGATCAAAATATGTGATTACTTGAGGAAACTGAATGATTCCTTCTTACATGACCCATTCCCTACACCCTTCACAGATGAAGTGTTAGATAATGTGGGAGGACAGGAGGTATATTCCTTTACAGATGGATTTTCAGGTTATCACTAGATCAGGATTGCTAAGGAAGATCACCATAAGACCACATTTGCAACAGAATGGGGATCCTACCAGTACACAACCATCTTTTCCAGGGTGGTGGTCAAAGCATTCAAGGAGTTGTTACATAAATTTCTGGAAGCATATTTTGATGATTGGACTGTTTTTAACTTATTGCAAAATCATATTGAATGTTTAAGACTAATGTTGGATAAGTGTAGGAAATGTCAAATTTCCCTGAACCTGAAGACGTGCATATTATTTTCACCCTTTGGAGTGAGGCTAGGCCATATTGTGTGTAAGCAGGGGTTGCTAGTAGATACATCCAAGATTTCCATTATTGTTGATATACCCTCTCCTACTTTGGTTGGACAGTTATGCACTGCATTGGGACATATTGGATACTACATGAAGTTCATTAAGGTCTATGCATAGATTACAACACCGATGGAAAAGTTGTTAAATAAATATTGTTAGTTTCAATGGATAGAAGAATGCCAGCAGAGCCTTGACACACTGAAACAGAAAATGGTTACTACGCTTATTCTGGTTTTCCCAGATTAGAGTAAGAAGTTTCATGTGCATGTTGATGCTTCATATATTTCACTAGGAGTAGTGCTAGCACAACCAGGAGTAGGAGATATTGAACATCTGTTATCTTTTTCTAGCAGGAAGCTCTCAACAGCTAAGATAAATTACACTACCACTAAGAGAGAAGGTTTAGCCATGGTGGATGCACTGCAAACATTTTGTCACTACTTATTGGGAGGACATTTTAAGATGTTCATTGATCACTCTGTGTTGAAATACTTAGTCAACAAGCCAGTTTTGGGGGAAAGAATATGAATATGGCTTCTATTATTCTAGGAATATGATTTTGAGATCATGGTCAAGCTAGGGAGAATGAGCAAGGCACCTGACCACTTGTCTAGGTTGGAGCATGGAGAGGAAGCTACTAGTCTGGAGGATACACTACCAAATGCACAGTTGCTAGCCATCAGAAAGGTTGATGATCACTTCGCAGAGATAGTACAGTTCCTATCAACAAGAATGACACCTAGTGAATATACAATTATCTAGAAGAAACAACTAGTAGTTCGCACTGTAGATTTTTCACTTATAGCGGGATAGCTATATAAGATAGGACCTGATGAGATTTTGAGGAGATGTGTTATGGAGATAGAGAGACCATTGATCCTCGCATAAGCACATGAAGGCATCATAGGAGGACACTATGCATGCAAAGAAGCAACCAAGAAGGTTCTTAGAGCTGGCCTCTGGTGGCCTACTTTACATAAAGAGGCTAAGGAATACTATAGAGCCTGCGATGTATGCCAAAGAATTGGGAAACCTTTAGCACCAAAGTTGAGAAGAGATGAGATGCCTTTAGCACCACAGCTGAATTTACAGGCATTTGAGAAATGGGCCATTGATTTCGTGGGACCTATCAACCCACCAGGAAAGCACACAGGAGCAAGATACATCATCACTGCGACAGAGTATTTGACAAGATGGGAAGAAGCAAGAGTATTTAAGGAATGTAGTGCAACTACAGCTACGTGATTCATATTTGATGATATCATTACTAGGTTTGGATGTCTGAAGATCCTTATGAGTGACCAAGGTACACATTTTATTAATAAGACTATTGAAGCCTTGACTTAGAAATTTTAAGATCCCCATCAGAAGAGTGCACCTTACCATCCATAGGTGAATGGTACGGTTGAAGCTTTCAACAAGATCTTGGAGAAAACGCTGATGAAGATTTGCAGTATGAATATAGATGATTGGGATCTAAGATTACCAGTAGTGTTATGGGCCTATAGAACTACTTGCAAGAAGCTGACAATGCAAAATCCCTTTAAGTTGGTTTATGGTCTTGAAGCAGTTTTCCCTATGGAATATTTGGTTCCTAGTCTTTGAATTGCAGCATTTAGATACATGGATGACATTGGTGATGTTCAAGAGAGACTTGCACAGTTGGTCAAACTAGAAGAAGACAAGTTTATTGCAAGTTTCCATCAGCAGAACAGAAGGAACGAGAAAAGGCCTATCATGACAATCACATCAAGAAGAAAGAATTTAAGCAAGGAGATCTGGGATTGGTATATGACAGCAAGTTCATGAAGCATCCAGGGAAGTTCAGGAAACATTGGCTAGGGACATATGAGGCTACCTATGTTATAGAGGGAGGATTTTCACAGTTGAATACTTTGAATGGAGAATGGAAGGAAGGTTTAGTAAATGGGAGTAGGTTGAAATTGTACTATGACAACCAGCTTCCTCACAGCTCTCAGTAAAAGTAAAAGAATAAGGGTCTAGGTACCAGGTGTATTTGTAAATGGGAACCAAACACACAAAAGACAGTTTGCACACGGTGGGGAGGGACATAGTAGAAAACACAGGCTACTCTGTGCAGTCTGAAGTCAAAGTGAAACAAAAGGTTCAGACCTGAAGTCCCTTGGGACGAGTCACATGTGAGTGTTGGGAGCCTATTGTCCCTTGGTTATGGATTAAGGGAGAAAGTGAATAAAAAGGAAGAGAAAAGATGAAGTATGAACTGCACAGAAGGCACATTGACTGAGATTGGGTCGAAGTGGCCAAAAAAGGAGGAAAGAAGGAGCAAAGTATGAAAAAGTGAGTCATTGAACGAGAAGATCAAGGAAGATAGATAAGCAAGGAAGATGGATCGTGGACAAATAAGAAAGCGGAAAAAGCCACCAATGGATGCTTTGGAGCACCTCGTGGGAAAGAAGGAAAGACAGGTGGGTGAAGCCCAGAAAACATGGGTCAAGTTGACCTAGGGCTTTAGACACCTAGGGTTTTAGCATCTAGGGTTTTGACACCTGGGGTTCAACCTAAGGTTGTCAGTGATTCATTGTAATGTATAAATAAAGGTCAAGAGGACTTGGTATGGGTTCGCTCTGAGTTCATTATTGTTGTGATTCAGTGATTATTGTTGTGAGAGAGAGAAAGTGTTGAGTGTGAGAGCATTCTGTATTGTAAGATTTTCAGCTGGGTGTGAAGATCAACCCTACAGCTGGGTGTGCAGGGAGGGAAGAGAAGAAGAGAAAGAAAGAGAGATATGCAATCTAAGAGCGCAGATAGAACTGTATGTTTTCATATAATATCAAGAAACATATTTATGTGGACATAGCCCTAGGGAGAGGGTGAACCACGTATATCTTGTGTTATGTGTGATTGATGATGTGTTCTTCTTCTTATGTTATTCTGTTATTGCATTATTGTGTTAGATATGAGATATAGTTGTGCAGTAGGCTTAAAGGAGATAAAGAATAACTAGAGTGTTGTGTGTCATTGTTCTAGATCCACTTTGCATTACTTCTGGTTGTAGACACCTATGTCCTGCAACCCCCTATCGCTACTTCGGGTGAGACTCTATCTGCTTCGCAGGTGTTGCCAAAAGGGCCAATAGTTAGGGTTTGTTGGTGCATTGTTAGAAATGAACCCTAGGTTGGCCCCTGTGTCAACAATCACATTCTTATAAGATATCTAACCATCCTTCCCACTTACGACTTATTTTTGATAGGTTTCACTGCTACCGGATTCGCTTAAATCCGAACAAGTGTAGTTTTTGCGTAACATCGGGACGTTTTTTAGGTTTTATCATGTCTACTAAAGGGATCATGGTCAAGCCTCTGAAGGTTGAGGAAATAGTTCAATTTCCACCCCCATGCACAATTCCCCAGCTTCAAAGTCTACAAGGGAAAGCCAATTTTCTTCAGAATTTTGTTGTTAGCTATGCTGAGATTACTAAATGGTTCATGCGTCTCTTGAAAAAAGGGTTCCTGTTCTATTGGGATGAAGTGGCTCAATGTTATTTCAAAGCATTGAAACATGCTCTGACATCTTCCCCTCTACTTAGTCTTTCAGATTATGGCTAGGATTTCTTATTGTACTTGGCTGTGACAGAGTCTACTATTGGTATGGTCTTGGTTTAAGAGGATGACATGTTCCAAGAACATGTTATCTACTATCTTATCTTAGGCTTAGTCAGACCAGAACTCAACTACACCCATGTTGAGAAGTTGTCTTTGGCAGTTGTCCATGCTAATTAAAGGTTCTGTCATTACATTATACTATGCAACACCACCGTCGTAGCTATCGTGAATCCTTTTCAATGTGTGTTAACACGATGGGTCATCGGTAGGAAAATTAGTCGATGGATAGTCATCCTTCAAGAATTTTACTTGGACTTTGTTTCGGCTAAGTATAAGAAGTCTTTGGTATTTTTCGAATTAATTTTAGGACTCCCAGCTGAGAATGGTAATGATTTTCCTGAAGAATCATTGATCAATGGGGATTTATTTCTTATTTCATTCTTTGGACCCTTGGTATGGAGATATACTTGTGTATCTTCAGAATTTGAAGTGCCCTTCCTCTGCTTCTCGGGATGAGCATCGAAGGAAACGAAATAAGCGTAGAACTATCTTAACATCATTGATACTTAAATCATCGAGGAGTATATTGTGTCCTCTATCATTGTCTCACTCATGAGGAGGCAGAGATTGTGTTGAATGACTGACACACTGGAGCATGTGGTGGTCACTTGTCTAGATTGGCAACAACCCAAAAAATTATTTGCACTGGATACTTCTAGCCCTCATTGATCAAAGATTGTGTAGAGGAAGTCAAGAAGTGTCACCAGTGCCAGATATTCTCTCAGAAGATGCAGGCACACCCTACTCCCATGTTTCTGGTTATTGTTGATTGTCCCTTCACTAAGTGGGGGATTGATTTCACTACATTCCACCTGGATTTGGCTAGGGGGCATCATTACATCATCGTGGTAGTAGACTACTTCACTAAGTGGTTTGAGTCCATGCCAACATTTAGTAATGATGGAGAAATGACTGTGATTTTCATTTTTAACCAGATTATAGCCAGGTTCAGTATTCTGAAGAACATTGTCACTAATCATAGAAGTCACTTCTAGAATAAGATGATGACCGAGTTAACATAAAAAATTGGGTTTAAGAAAGAACATTTGTCACCCTAATATCCATAGGAGAATGGTCAAGTGGAGGTCGAAAATAAGTCTCTCAAGACTATTCTCCAATGGACGGTCAATTTAGCCAAGTCGAATTGGCATTTGATGTTGTACTTGACACTTTGGGTGCATCGAACCTCAGTCAAAACTATTACTATTTTTTCTCCATTCCAACTCATTTACTAGTTGGAGGAAGTCTTTCCCATAGAGTTTCAAATTCCCTCTCTTAAGTTGGCAGTGGAATTGATTCCCGACACATCTCCACTTGAAGAGCATCTCCTATATCTCGAGCAACTCGATGAGAAACATCGAGATGCGGCCTTGGCCAACGNAGGTGATCTTGTCTTGGTCTATGACCAAGATAAATATCCCTTGGGGGCGGGCAAATTCAAATCCATGTGGTTCAGACCTTTCATTGTTAAGAAAGTCTTAGAAAAATGTTCTTATCAACTGGTTGATTTCGAAGGTAACACTTCGTCTGAGTCTAGAAATGGGCTCTACCTTAAGAAGTATTATTCTTAGGTAGGTCACCTGAGTGTGAATTATTGCATATAATGTATAGCTCTATTTATACATTTTTGTGTCTTTTTGTCCTATGGACATGTAGTTTATTGTGTTTCTTTTCACTGTGGCATATGTCAAGTGAATATGAGGTTCATGTTGGGTTTACGGATGGTGCTAGCCAACACACTCAGAGGCTTTCTTCCACAACTTGGGTGATCTTCACGCCCTTTGGTGAATTGGTCTCTTATGGAGGTGTTTGTCTAGGCGAAGAAACCAATACATTGTTGAGTACAATGTCGTAATAGAATTACTATGTGATGCATTGTCACATGGTATTTCTCACCTTAGGGTTCATTTAGATGCTCAACTGGTTGTGTCTGAGTTAAATGGAGTGTACTACGTCTACGATCCCACCCTTCACCAATGATTCCTTAGGGCACTTCTCTTAGAACACTATTTTGATTATATTACTTATATTCATGTTCCTAGGAGATCTAATCAACTAACCGACGCATTGGCTAATCATGTATTGGATTGGCATATTGCACACACATAAAAGTAAAAGCACACACATGCACACATGTAAATACATTTGTAAAAAAATGATTACTCCATAAGAACAAAAGATGTATATATATAATATGTCCAAAAAATAATGTCATAAGTACAAAATGTGGGCCACAGAGCCTCAAATAGTGTCAATATACATCAGTGGGCTCAATCCCTCAATACATAAGAGAGTACAAAAAGAGTGTCCTCAACACATATAAGGTCCAGTGTTAACTATGGTCTAGGCCTGTTGGCCCTAGTGTAATGTACTACGACATTCACAAGATTCTGAAACAATTGAACCCAAGTCCTAGGTAGTCCTACCACATGCAATTGCATGGCCAAGGGTTGGTCCTCAATCTCTGTCATCGACATTGGATGAATAAGAGTTGTCAGGTTCCTCTCCACTCATCTCAATACTCTCTCTCAAACTCTTCGGTCAGTGGCCCTACCGCTACTGCTGATGTTGGTCTGGCATCCTCTTGAGGATGATACCTAGTCCTGGTGAAGCTGACTGGTTGTACTGGTCCCATGTTTGTATATAACATATTACTAAGTTATTACTTTGAAATTACCATAAAATGCATAATATTTAAAAACTAAAAATGAAATAACTTTAAAATATAAATAGTGATGTGTACCTATCTCTTTGCGCTCCTCACCAGGGGGCACAAGCACATCAAGATCCCTCAGTAAATTGATCCCTACATAGGGTTAGTCTTAGATCACATCAATTTGATGATCCCGCCAATCAAGAAACTTGTCATCAAATTCCTCCTGCACTCTCCCCACTCCCTATCGAGGCATTAATGTTGCCCATATGCATAATGTTGGAAAAGAGGAAATATGTCCTCGTACTATCTCTCTTGGGATAAGGATTGGTACTCTCTCAAAAATGAAGGTGCACAACACAGTCCCAAATACAAAATTCTTATTTTTTCTTCTCCTGCAGTCAGTCAGTTGTTTTTTCATACAATTGAGCATCATGGTGCTCCAGTCAAATATGATGGCCTATAAAAATTGAGTTGCACAATGCATCTGTGCACATGATGCCTAGTGAAGTTTTTTGGATCATGTGATATGACCAATCATATGCAACACTATCTATAGGTTGAAGCTTGTTATCTTATGAATTGGAACCTAAGATCCTACTTTCTCAATGCCATCCTCACAATACATGCCAATATAGTCTTATGTGTTGTGTGGTCCTGGAGGAAAAGTACTCAAGTTAATTGGTTCCCCCCTCATGGAGAGTCCGGTCAAAAAGTATATATCCTCGGTAGTAGTAGTCAATGATTGTCCCTCTAGCATGAAGGCATTTGTGTCCGAATGCCAGTACTTTATCAAATGATTCAGTAACCTAGGTTGTTCCCTCATGAATGGGCATTAAAAAAAATTCCACATACCACACTGCTTTAGAATGGCAATGGCCCTTGGATCCTCTTCAACTAGTATGTCTAACTCCTCATGTTCTCTCTCTCATCAATGGACATACATCTTGTTGCATGATTTTTTTTTGAGGATTAGTCCCTTTTTCTTCTTTTTTTAGTACTTTAAGAGATGTACGCAAGTTGTTTTTAAGACATTCATGTATATACATGTGCTAATTTTTATCTTAGCTCGTGTATATACATGTGTTGAACATGGATATTCCATGTATAGGAAGACCCAGCTTTTTCTTTAGGGCGCTCACCCTCTAAACAAAAATAAAATCAACAAATGATGAATTGAAATGATGAGAGAGGTCATGTGTACTTACTTGGTCCAGGTTTGAAGACTTTTTGTCCACTGTAGCTCCTTGAAATCATTTTTCAAGGAAGAGGGTTTTTTGACCTTTTGGTTATTTTCCAATTTGCAATGGTCAAAATGAGTTGTCTAGCCCTATTTATAGACGTTTTTGTCTCTTTTTCCCCATTTTAGTCCTCTTTTTCCCCTATTCTTGGCTTGGTGGGTGCTTAGCTTTCTTTTTGGGGGATCCTTAAGTTGTTCTTATGAAATTTTTCTTTTGGTTTGGTGTTTTTATGAGATGGGTTACACTCACATCATCTCATGTTGAAGTTGTTTTTTCGACACTTGCATGTAAGTTAGAGTCTCGTCACCTTGCATCTTGCATTTTGTTGACTTTTTCCACTTTTCCATAGGATCGACCCCACCAAAGTGAGACAAGGAACCTTTTGTGATACTTTAGAAGTGTCATAATTAGGTGGTAGAGACTTTTCTGTCATGGATTCCCTAGGTATATCCTTTGCTCCATTTTTGCATCCATGTTGTGAGTTTTCCGTAGGCTCGGGAGTCCTTTTAGTCTCGCCATGACTATGTGTTGAAACCTCATTCTTCTTCATCTCTTTCTAGCCTATACCTGAGGGACTCCCTAAGATCATGGTTTGTTGTATTTCAAGTTCGTTTAAACTTTGAAAGTGACATCTAATGAGAATTTATTTATCCTTTTTGGTATCGTTCAGGTTACTTAATAAAAGGAACCCCCATGGAGTCTTCTTTAAGCCCTTTTAAGACTCTCAAAAATTGAAAAGAATGTTGAGAAATCTTGTTTCCATTCATGCTCATCAAACTAAAATTTGAAGGCACATCTGTTTGGAAAATAGTTTACCCCTTTTCTGGTTTGGATGGCTATTTTCACGAAAAAGGTATTCCCTAGGAGCTACGGTTTGCTAGGAGAGTAATCTCAGGTGTAAGTTTAACCCGTTTTTTGGCCCGAGGGACTAAATTTACGAAAGGGAGCCATTCACCCTAGTTTTTGTTTATCTCTTTTTCGGGCCTTGGAGATTATTTACGAAAAGGAAAAGCCCTTGGAGTCCATAGTTAATCTCTTTTCAGACTGCCTAAATACGAAAATATCTCTGAGTGATCTTGTTTTTGGAGATACTTCACACACACCTAGGATTTCTTTTTCCTAAGGTTTTCCCTATGTTTATTAGTCATTATTCAGTGTCCTATAGTTTAGGTAGAATATTCCTCTAGTAGAATATTCTCTTCAGGTCACACTTTATTTTGAGTTAGTGGAGTCTAGATTCCACATTGGCATCATCACCATGCAGCATTGGGATCATCACCATATAATGCACATTTTCCTTGGGATTATCACTAGACTAGTGCATTACTCATGATTCCCTTATCTCCTCCTCACTTCACTATGTTTCAGCCAGTTAACTGAAGAATGAGAGACCAGTTAACTCAAACTAGGTGGCAGTTCACTCCTGTAACTGCCTGAGAGACTAGACTAGGTGGCAGTTCACTCCTGTAACTGCCTGAGAGACTAGACTAGGTGGTAGTTTACTCCTGTAATTGTTAGTGTGTGTCTAGATCACTCTAGACCACCACTATGGAACATTGGATTCTCCTCCAATGTGCATTAGTTGAGTTATACAGAGTATATCATGTGTAAATTATCATTCATTCATTTGGTTAATGAGAATTCTTCCATTCTTTCTCTCTTGCTTCCCTTTTCTCATATTTTCTCTACAAACTGTGTATGTCATATTTTCTCATATTTACATGGTATCATAGCTGATGGACTACTAGGGAAAAGACACACCAGATTATTTTTGCAGGTATCGAAGATTAAAGACAGCGGAAAAATGGAATTTCCAAAAGAATTCATTCTTACACCGTACAATTTCTTTGCATGGAAAGAGAAGATGATAGTGCATCTTTGAGGCAGAGGATTATATAGGTTAACCATGGACACAGAGACTGAACCCACATCAACCATATAAAACTCCAAGTATCTCAATCAAATGGATGAAGCATTTGGAACTATCTGTAGTCTCATTTCTCTTGAACTCCTCTTTCACATATCCTATTGTAAAACCCCCAATGAAGCCTGACCACCATGGAAGGGATTTTTGCCAAACAGGTTAAGATGAGGGGACTCATGCTCGAGGTGGAATTGCTCACTTTGGATCCAAAAACCTTCGACAATCTCCAATATTTATTTAACAAATATAAGGCTTTTTGTCGCAATTCAAGGCTTGTGGGGTTGATAAATCTAAGGAGGAGAAACAAATGGTTCTCACCATTCTCTCAAAACTTGGTCTGAAATACTCAGTTTTTGTATCCACATTTAATTCAATTAGTCTTTCCTATGGAACTACCTAGAATATTACATCTATTGACATCTTCATTGAATCTCTGACACAAGAGCAGAACAATCTCATCAATATGGGAAAAATCAAAGGCCCAAAGACACATACACTTACTGTGCATGATGGTAGAGGTCATCAAAATCAGAAATATAAAGAAAAATAAAAAAGGAAATCACAATTAAATCCAAAGAAGGAAGGGTACTCAAAACCATTCAATGATGCATCTGGATCCAAAGGTGGAAAGGGAAGAAAAGGGGAGAAATGCACTTACCGCCATAAAGGATTCCATCCAAAATTTGCATGTATGTAGAAATAGATAGATCAATTGGCCCAAATACTTCAACAAAACAACCTTGGAGATCACATCCCCGAGGGTGCCAAGAAGTAGAAGCCATAAGATCATAATCCCAAGAAAGGAAATTATATCCATGCTTTAATTTCCATCAACTCCTCTCTCAATTCTTGGATCGTAGATTCAGGTGCATCACACCACATGGAATCCACAAAATAAGTCTACTCTTCATTGGACGCATGCAAAGGTCCTCCTATTCTGATGGGGGACAACTCTCCAGTCGAGGTCACCGAAAAAGGAAGAATTGAACTCACAAACAAAAGCTTTGAGAATGTGCTACATGTTCCCAAACTTTCTGTCAATCTTCTCTTCATGTATCAGATGACAAACTATGGCACTGGAAAGAGATTCATATTCATACTTGATGCAGTGGATATATGACATGCAAACCAATTCCAGGGTTGCTACCGGTGAGGTAAATAATCAATCCAAACTCTACACATTTTTTTAATTTATTGAACCAGATTCAACATTACTGCTTACCCATACTGATGAAAGAAGTAGGATATGGCACGAAAGGTTCAGGAATTTAAATTTTAGATAAATGAAACAACTTAGCAAGTGGGGAATGGTTGATGGTCTACCTGACATCCACTTCTCCAAAGGAATTTGTGAGGGATGTGTTCTTGTAAAACACCCTCAAGATAAATTCGACAAAGGAAAGACTCAGAATGCTTCATTTCCTTAAGATTTGATCCAGAGTGATCTAATGGGCCCTTTTCTGCATCCATCAATCAGTAAAGAAAGGTATGTGCTCATTTTTGTTGATGATTTCTCACGCTTCACATGGATTTTCTTTCTCAGGAAAAAATCAGAGGTATTTCAACACCTCAAAGATTTTAAAGCCCTTGTTGAGACACAATCAAGAAAGAAAATCAAAGTCCTCCGAACAGATAATGGGGGAGAGTATGTCAACCATGAGATATAGAATCATTTTTATGAGGTCAGGATTCAATTGAAACAAATGGTTCCTTATAATTCACATCAAAATGGAGTTGTTGAGAGGAAAAATAGATCTCTAAAAGTGATGGCATCTTGCATGCTACATGAAAAGTCACTTCCACAGATATTATGGGATGAAGCACTTAATTTTGAAATCTACATCCAAAACATATCTCCCCATATATTTGTCAAGGATAAGAACCCCTACGAGGCTTGGAGCGGCCTCAAACCGAAAGTGACCCACTTTCATATTTTTGGTTCATGTGCATGGGCTAGGATTCCCTCTGAGAAGAGGAAGGCAATTGATCCACAGAGCACAGAGTGTATCTTTGTTGGATACCCTGATGGTGTGAAGGGATATAGACTCATTGATATTTCCTCATACCATATCATCATTAAGTGTAGTTTCCAATTTGAGTAAAGTGTCTCGCATGTACCTCAACAGCCGCATGCAGACACATTTTTTCTTCCACCTATCAGAGATTATGAGCATGCACATGCCAAATATTATTCATATGAGAGTTTTGATTCAAAAGATTCAGATGATATAGATAAAGAGTTAGTACAGTTAAATGCACAATCAGTGCATGTAGATGCAGATGCATATGCAGAGTCAGTACATGCATATGCAGATGGAAATTTAGAAATGAGGCCCAAGTGGGCACAAACTACTCTTTAGGATGTAGGATATATCGTTTGGGATCCAGCTGATACTATGAGGACTCGATCTAATTTTGAGGAGCCTCCTCTTGCACTCACTTCCACGGAACCGATGCCACCCAGGAATATTTTCTTGGTTCAGTCTTCAGATCCACAGTCCTATGGCGAGTCTGTTGGTAATCCCTTTTGGGAATCTGCCATGCAGGAGGAGTATAATTCCCTCCTCGAGAACCAGACTTGGGATCGGGTTCCCCTTCCTTCAGGAAGGAAAATTTTCAGGTGCATATGGGCCTATAGGACCAAGAGCACAATGGATGGACAAGTTAGAAGATACAAATCCAAGCTAGTTGCCAAAGGATTTCAGCAGGTATTGACTATGATGAGACCTTCGCTCCAGTAGTGAATATGGATTCCATATGTTTGGAAATTTCCATTGCAGCATCCAAAGGATGGGAATTCCATCAGATGGATGTGAAAAATGCATTTCTTCACGAAGATCTATCTGAGGAGATCTATATGGAGAAGCCACAGGGATTTATGCAGGATTCATCTTTATTTTGTCGACTGAAGAAGTCTCTTTGTGGCCTCAAGCAAGCCTCAAGGGTATGGTATGCCAAGATGGACTCCTACCCATTGTCATAGAACTTTTTATGTTGTAAGTTAGATGCAAATGTTTACATGCTCAAAACCATCGATTCACTTCTACTCCTAGTTCTATATGTTGATGATTTGTTGATCATTGGTTGCTCGACTTTAGTGATTGATGCAGTCAAGAGGATTCTTCATGATAGGTTCTTGATGATGGACATGATTCCACTACATTTCTTCCTTGGACTCGATATCAATCAAGATGCATCAAGAATCAAATTTTCTCAGGCCAAGTAGGTCAAGTATGCATGAGATCTCCTTGAGAGATTTCACATGATATACTGCAAGTCTACCCCAATGCCTTTCCTATCAAGATTCAGACTTGAGGATGGTGGGGAAACTCCACTGGTGGACAACACACTATATAGATAGCTAGTGGGGAGCTTGTTTTATCTCACACACTCCAGACCAGACATCTCTTATGCAGTTGGAGCAGTCTCTAGGTTCATGCAAGAGCCGCATGAGCTACATTGGAAGGTTGCAAAGTGTATCCTTCGATATGTATATGGTACCATCACCTTTTGTATTCACTATGCAACAGAATCTACATTGGAACTCATCAGGTTCATTGATTCTGACTGGGATGGAAATATCATTGATCGCAAGTCCACATATAGTTACCCACTTAGTCTTGGTTTTGGGCCTATCTATTTTATCGAGAAAGAAGCATGATGTTATTTCTCTATCTTCAGTTGAGGTACATTATAGAGGGGTAGTTAACATAACCATGCAGGTTATGTGGCTACAACATTTTCTCACTGATTTGGGCATTCAGTTTCATTGGTCGATCGTCATCTGGTGTGACAACTAGAGCACTCTGAAGTTCTGTAGAGATCCAGTTCAGAGACAGTGAACGAAGCACATTGATATCCAAACGCACTACATTCGAGACTTAGTACACAAGGGGATCATCGACCTGCAGTTATGTCCTTTAGAAGAACAAACTGCATACATCTTCACCAATACCTTCACTGAGCAGAAGTTACATTCTCTGCGCAGTCGTCTTGGAGTGAAGGACACACTTGCTTAGCAACTATTAGTTCTTCTTTTTACATACATTGTACTTTGAGGGGTGGGGTTTCCCATGAGTTTTTCCCTCTTTCCTTTTTTATTTTAGTGTATCTTTTGTATTTGGGTACCTAACATCACCTCATTGTCGGGACCCATTCTTTATTTTCACCATAGTGATGTTCAGGAGGGGTGTTGGAGATACTTCACACACACCTAGGATTAATTTTTCCTAAGATTTTCCCTATGTTTATTAGTCATTATTAAGGCTCCTATAGTTTAGGGAAAATATTGTCTTCAGTTCACACTTCATTTTGATCAGTTGAGTGGAGTCTAGATGCCACATTGGGATCATCACCATGCAACATTGGGATCATCACCAGCTAACGTGCATTGTACTTGGGATTATCACCAAACTAGCGCATTACTCATGATTCCCTAATCTCCTACTCACTTCACTATGTTTCAGTCAGTTAATTGAAGACTAAGAGACTAGTTAAGTCAGACTAGGTGGCAGTTCACTCCCGTAATTTTCTAAGAGACTAGATTATGTGGAAATTTACTTCTGTAACTGTTGGTGTGTGTCCATATCACTCTTGACCACCACTATGGCACATTGGATTCTCCTAAAATGTGCAATAATTGATTTATACAGAGTATATCATGTGTAAATTATCATTCATTCATTTGGTTAATGGGAATTCTTCCATTCTTTCTCTCTTGCTTCCCTTTTCTCATATTTTCTCTGCAAACTATGTATTTCATTTGCTAGCTAGATCTCTTATGTGTAGGTTCAACACATTTACACTTGTTCCTTTCACACTCGTTCATTGGTCCAGAAGGAATATCTATTCGGCACAAGTTTAACCCTTTTTCCAACCAATAGATTACCTAGGAAAAAGGTACGCCTCAGGAGACATGTCTCATTGGGAGAGTGCTCCTAAGTTAAGTTTTATACTTTTTCAGGATCAGGAGACTAAATTACAAAAAAAGTGGTGATTCCATAGTTAATATCTTTTCAGACTCCTTAAAATTGAAAAGATAGTCGAGTGATCTTGTATATGTCACACTCGTTAAAATGGTTTTGATGAGACGTCATATCAATATAAGTTTAACCCTTTTCCGGACTGAATGGACTAACTACAAAAAAGGAATACTTTGGCCATAGTGACCAGAATAGTTATCCTTGGTATGATTTTATTCTTTTTCGGGCCCTGGGGACTAACCTTACGAAAAAAATCACTCGAGAGTATTCTTTTAGTGTTTTTTCAAACTCTCTAATAGTGAAGAACCATCGAGCTTACCTTCTCTGGGCTCATAAAACTGCACATGAAAGGAGTCTTGTTGTGTCATGTTGTAATCGCATTGCCTGTCTCATCCTTACATCTTTGGCCTAATTTCGACTTCATGTTGCTATTACTGAACCTTTAGAGCATTCCTTAGGTGCAAGCCTTGTAGCACTTTTTTACCTTGTGATATGACACCTTGACCCTTGTAGGAATTTTCCCGAGTGTCTATATCCTGCACATGTCTCCTTGCACTAAGCATCAGTATTGTTGGCCCTCAACCAAGTTTCAAGGAAAAATTGGTCGAGTTTAACCATTTTTGGACTTCGACAGGCTGGTCGAAGATGGAGTGCCTAGGTGGACCTAAGATCGCAGATATCACTTGTTTTGTGGGCTTTGTGGACCCAACATGGGGTTCTTAGGGTTTTGTAATGGGTTATGGGATATTGGCCCATGGGTTTACCCACTATTAGGCCTTTTTGTAAGGAATGTAAAAGTATAAATAAGAAAGAATGTAATGTATTAAGAGAGACTAGCTAAGTGCAAGTATTTTTGGGTTGCTTAGTGCAACATACTGTGTATGTAAGGCCTTGTGCTTGATAGAGGAGTTGGCTCTGTGCCTTGACCTGATTTTGGGAAGGTGGATCTGGTGCACAGTGTGCAGAGCACTTGTCCAGTGCGAAGCTTGGCTATGTGGCTTAGTGCATAGGAGCAGATGAATGTAAGAGATTGAAGAAAAATAATAGAAGAAGAAGTAGTTGGTGGACGTAGCCCCACACTGAGGTGAACCACATAAATCTCGTGTTGATGAGTTTCTTTGTGATATGATGTTTATGCTTTGAATATGTTTAGTGCATTGAATTTTATGAATGTTAGATAGATCTATGGATGCTTAGTGTTTTATTGGTGAATGCTAAATCTGATTCAATGCTATGTGCTAGATGGTTAGAGTGCTTAATATTTAGTATTATTGCGTCGAATTGTACTTAGGGTTGATATATGAAGTGAATAAGGATAATATATTAATGAATGTTGTTCCTAAGTACTCTGTGAAGTGTTGTAATCATAGATTTGTGTCCTAGCCTGGTTATAGACATCTAATTCCTGTAACCCCCCTTCCTCTACCTCGGGTGAGACTTTGCTTGATTCGCAGGTGTTTCTGAAAGGGTCGGTAGTTAGGGTTTTTTTGGTGCGTTGTTGAAGCGTTGAACCCTAGGTCTACCCCTGTGCCAACAAATGGTTCTGTTGTTGGGACCTGGAACTGTGATTGTTGGGAACCAAAAGAAAAGAGAAGCTTTGTGCGTAGATATGTTGTTGTAGTGTGTAATACTCTACTCGACTTGTGAAACCTTGTGCTAAGAAAGAGATTTGATTTGAAGAAAGGAGGTAAGATCTTAAAGATTTGTGTTTGATAAGAGTAAGTCAAGTGAAAATTTTTGTTTCGAAAGCATGGATCTAGGTATGTTTGATAGATTTTATCCTAGTCTAAAATCTAGGGTACAGTTAGAAGAAAGAGTTGATCTGAATAAAATTGATATAACTAGAGAAAAACATGTTATTCCTATACATAGAAAGAATTTTTGGACTAATAAGTGGATGCAGGAACCTAGAAAGAATTTTTGTAGATTGAAGGCTCATCATTGTGATCCTAGTGCGCAGTACATGAGAATTTGGGGAACTTACAAGACAAAGAGAGGATTGACGTTATGTTATAACTGCAGAAGACCGGGACATATTGCTAAGGAATGCCTTGGTATAGGTCCTATTTGTCTTTGTTGTAAAATTATCATTCATGAAGTTGAGGATTGTCCAAGGATGATTGCTAAAGTTGAAAGAATGAACATGAGTCAAGAGAATAAGAGCATGTTAGACGATCATCAAGAGAAAGAATCAGAGAAAGTTCAGACTACATTAGAACAGTTAAAAGAAGCAATGAATGATTACAAAGATGTCAATTTATCAAAGATCTTGAAAGAAAAACAACGCATAGATACAAGAATAAGAGACTTTGACATAGAATGTGTCTTGGATGAGGAGACACCGGTAAATATTATGACAGAAAGAACTTGGGAAATTTTAGGAAAGCCTACTGTGGTACCTTCATTGGGAAGAATAGGCTTGTTCAAAGGAAAGATGATAACCCTATGTGGAAGAATTACTAATGTACCTATTATCATCCATGGAACATCGACTCAAGAAGAATTTGAAGTTATTAGGTTTGTTGAGAGCATCACCCCTTTTCCACTTTTTTTAGGAACGACTTGGATTGAGAAGGATCATATCAGAAGGAAAGCAAAGGAAGAAGCTACAGAAAATAAAAAACAAGAACTAAGGGATTTTTTAGCTAGAAAAATAAATCGACTGATAGAAGAACGAGAAATTGAGTCGAAGCAATAGAAGGCAAGAGAATTAGTTGTCAAAGTTGAAAGAGCACAAGAAGGTGTGAAGGAATTATCCTTGCAAGAAGAAATTATATCCACCCAGGAAGTCATAAGAGAAGAGGAATTATCTTTGAACCCTTTGAGAACACATAAGCTGCGCGAAGCCAGTATGCTAGGAGAAGATAAGAATAAGAATGGAAAGAGGAATCCAGAAAAAACTTGAGAGATTCAGATCATAGGAAAGAAGGAAAGGAAGCTCAGTAAGAAGAAGGCTAAGTTGGAAAATCTACAAGAAGTTACAAAGAAGACTACGCAGGAGGCAGGTTTGCAGAATCTGAACCTCGCCCGAACAACTGAATCACGCAAAATGGGACTTCACCCTAGCGAATCTATATGACCATTGGAGGCACCCCGACCATTAGAACGATGCTCTGGAATGACTAAGAAACACATTTATGGGTGGATATATCTTCGTTAGATGTTTATTCCATGCCATAAAGGAAGGATTCACATTGATTGAGGCATTATTGTCTGTTAGAGGAATCTGTTACGACACTTTCTTACTTGACCCATCCAATGCCGCATCGAGACCACTTTTCACCATCTGTGATTAATGTTGCTAACATAGATCTGATTGTGAGAGTCAAGCTAAGATTTCATAAATTAGACATTGCCATCTATTTTCTTACCCCATCTATCTGTTCACCTACCTTGACCTATCCGTTTAAAAGAAAGAATGTCGGATGCGCAGGCTGAGTTAGAGAAGTCTATTGAGGAGGTTGTTAAGAAGTATATGGCTGATAGAGGTATGTCTGAAGGTGTTCAGGCATCGTTGACCAAGGTATTGCAGGCATCCCCTTCGACCGCACAATGCTCTAGTCGTGCTAACCTCACGATTAAGAAGCAAAGTAAGCATCACAATGATCTGGATAAAGCGAAGCAGATCCCATCGATCTTACCTGATTATATCCCACCTTTGGCTGGCATGGTCAACCGCGATAGAATTCCATGGGACTTTGAGTACACATTGATCACTGCATACATGCCGAAGGGGATACACATAGTTGGAAGCCAGTTAGGCCAGATCCCATCCTTAAAGAACAGTGATTTCAACCTCGAAGACAGAAAGAACTACATGATGCTCGCAATGCATAGATACCTAATGAAGATGAATGGGAAGAAGGCTCGCATAGTCTCCCAGCCTTCGATAAAGGAGCTCACGCAGTCCACGATATTGAACGTCATGAATATCCCTCATTTTGGCCAACATCAGGAGGTTAATGCTTGCATTAAAATCCTCTTTTCGTTCTATCATGGAGGATACTTGTGGCTCGACAGGCACATTACTGTGGATCCGAAGTTGATCCACCTGATCATAGGACTGAGCATGCAGGGATTGGACCCTCAGTAGTTCTACCCAAGGCTTCAGAATGCTCCCTGGAACATCTCATTAAGGAGGCCTACGATGAAGTTGAGAAGGGGAAGCGAGGATACAAGGTAGCATCTATCCAAGATGGCGTAGTGTACCTAGCTTGCCAACTTATAGCTGGAAACCTCGTCAAAAGGAACCACCCCACGTAGGTCACTGGGTTTGTGGTGAACCTCACAGGGAAATGTGTGGAGGGGATGCAAATGAATTAGGTGAGATACCTTGTCAACGAGCTCAAGAATGACTATCGCGAAGTGCAAGATCAAGGGTACAACTTCCATTTCAGCTGGTTGTTGGTGTTGATCGCATTTGTCACTTGGAAAATGCCATAAGGAGCTACCTTCCCAGAGATTGAACCATCGAAGTCGTTGGCCACGAGGTTCTCCACCTTATGGTAAACGAATGACATGTCCAAGAAGTGGCAGTCGAACGTAGTGCTCCACACCTAGTATCAACAACTGAAGGTTGCCATTGAATCAGTCCCTGGCATGACACCATGAACCTTGCACCAGTACAGAACATTAGCTAAGTTCTACGTAGATCGACATTTTATATATATGACTGTGAAAAAGGATGAGAGCAAGGAGGAATTTCAATCCTATTACAACCTGACCGACGAAGACATGGAGGAGATCACGAAGGAGTGGCTAGCAGAGTTCCTCGTACCAGTTGATGATGCAGAACTCTCCAACCTTGATATCATAGGAATCCCCTTGGTCACTCGGGTCAAGCACGTTGGACATACAAGTGCGAAGAAGAAAAAGAAAAAGGAGGAAGTTCAGGACGTACAGACTGATGAGGAAGTCAACGCCTTGGAAGAAAGTGGATGTGGTGTGGTTCACCCGCAGCAGGAGGAGACGAAGTAAATCAAGAAGAAGGAGAAAAACAAGGAGAAGGTGAAGCTACACCATCGAAGGATCCCCCTACTGAGACAGAAGCATCAAAGAAGAGGAAGGTTTCTCTGTAGAAATCCTTTGCCAGAAAGAAAACTTGTCCCAGTAAACCCCCGATGGAGGCCACACTGATGGAGGATGACATCAGCCTAGTCTACGGAGTAATGGAGGATGCATCCGAGGACCTATTTCAGAGATATGGTGTGAAGCAAGAAGAGTTTTATGCAAGAGTTGAGAAGGAACTGAAGGAAATACAACGAGCCATTCAATTAAGCTGCGTAGTGCCTACTATGCCTTCATCATCAAAAATCATAGAGTTGGGGGATGAGCCAACCCAACTTCAAAGAATGGAAGATACAACAGAGGCTTAGCTCCAGAAAGTTCAAGAAGAAAAGGAAAAGGCTACAGAATCCCTGAAGAAAGAGAAAGAAGATATATTGGAGCAACTACAAGTTGCACAGTATTGTGTGACCGATTATGAAAACGAGAAGGATGAGTTACAGGTGATGCTCGAGGAAGACAAGGTGATGATACAGAGGGAAAAGGACCAGCTGCTCATAGAGTAGACTGCATTCAAAGAAGTGGTGAGCAAATCACTTTGCTCTATGCCAGGTTCAGCACAGGAGGAACATGAGGCAGTCGAAGTTCAAGTGACGAAGCTCATTGAGGCCATCTAGTAGCTTCAAGCAAGGGTAATAGAGTTGGATATCCAAGCAGTACCAAGCACTCTATGGGAAGTGTACGACCAAATGGAATAAGCCACTAAGAGAACAATAGGAAGGATCAAGGCCCTCGCCTCAGAATGCAAGTAGTTAAGTAGCAGAAGTGCACAGAATTACGAACGCCTCACGGAAGATCCAGAGCTTAGGAAGTTGGAATTGCATATACAGGAGGTGTAGCTATAGGAATTGACAGTTCAAGCACATATGAAGTCACTCAATACAGTCAAGACAATGAAGAGATCACAAGAACAATGCATGGCCTAGCAGCAGATTATTGCCATCCAGGGAAGAGTCATGGAGGTCACACAGAGGCTACAACTAGTACAGGACAAAGCATGCACGGTGTTTGAAGAGATCGAAGGACAAGGCTCGCAGCTGGACCAAGTGGTTGCGACAGTGGAACATCACTTCGAAGGGCCTGTTACTGAGAAAGTACTCCAGGAGCTCATTGAGCAGGAGGCTTAGGAAAAGCAGTAGGTCGAGGTAGCTTGAGCTAATCCTAAGGCCTTCGAAGCAGTGTTGCCCAAATCTGAGTGACTTGGGATGATTCGCAGGTGAGTGTTGGGGGCATGTTGGCCCTCGACCAATTTTTTAGGAAACATTGGTCGGTTTTGACTACTTTTGGAGTTCAATAGGTTGGTCGAAGATTGAGCACCTAGGCGGAGATGAGATCGCAGATCTCACTTGTTTTGTGGGCTTTGTGGACCTAGCATAAGGTTCTTAGGGTTTTCTAATGGGTTATGCGATTTCATCCCATGGGTTTACCCATGATTGGGCCTTTTTGTAAGGAATGTAAAAGTATAAATAAGAAAGAATGTAATGTAGTAAGAGAGACTAGCTAAGTGCAAGTAGTTTTGGGTTGCTTAGTGCAACAAATTGTGTATGTAAGGCTTTGTTCTTGATAGAGGAGTTGGCTTTGCACCTTGACCTAATTTTGGGAAGGTGGATCGGGTCCAGTGCAAAGCTTGGCTCTGTGGCTTAGTGAACAGGAGCAGATGAATGTAAGAGATTGAAGCAGAATAATAGAAGAAGAAGTAGTTGGTAGACGTAGCCCCACACTGGGGTGAACCACAGTGTTGATGAGTTGCTTTGTGCTATGATGTTTATGCTTTGAATTTGTTTAGTGCATTGAATTTTATGAATGTTAGATAGATCTATGGATGCTTAGTGATTTATTGGTGAATCCTAGATCTGATTCAATGCTATGTGCTAGATGGTTAGAGTGATTAATATTTAGTATTATTACATCGAACTGTACTTAGGGTTGATCTGGGAAGTGAATAAGGATAATATATTAATGAATGTTGTTCCTAAGTACTCTGCGAAGTGTTGTAATCACAGATCTATGTCCCAACCTGGTTACAGACACCTGAGTCCTGTAACCCCCCTGCCTTTACCTTGGGTGAGACTTCGTCTGCTTCACAGGTGTTGATGAAAAGGATGGTAGTTAGGGTTTTTTTGGTGCGTTGTCAAAGAGTTGAACCCTGGGTCTACCCCTATGCCAACAAGTATGTTCCATGAGCTTGGAACTAGTTTTCTTTCTCACTGTTAGCACTCTGTAAATTTGTTCGACTGATAAACAAACGATAAAGGTAACCTACAAACCAACTTTAGAGCTAGGTACTAGCCTGCTCAGCATAGAGAGGGCTCTCTCCTGTCACTTGGTATTCAAGAGACGAATTTCCTTTAAGAAATCAATGGCTAGGTTTTGTTGTTTTGGGGTTTTTTTTATAATTTTGTTGGCAGGTAAGGGGAGGGACACTTAGGGCTATGGAGTCAAACTTCTGAAAATGAATGGAAGAACTGACTGGTTGGTATAACTCTCCAGAGGATAAAGGGTAATTGAGGCGATAAATTTGAGTTATAATTTGTAAATTTGCAGAGTGTAGGAAGAAAAGAAAACATATAACTGCATCATAGAATTAAATAAATGAATTCTAAATTAGTTAGGAAGAACTTAACACAGTTTAAATTGCTTCAGCCGAGAGCATCAAAAGATTAATTTTTTTCCTTTGACTATCCAATTTAAACAAAAGACAGTGAAAATGAAATTAGAAATACAGGAAATACATACAAAGAGAGGAGACAAAACTCAGATCACCACCATTAGAATATTTTCATGGAAACTTCAAGACTTTTGCATGTGTATTCTATTCAGCTTCAGAAAATTACATTCAAGTTCCAAATAGCTAAGAACGTGCCCTTGCACTTCTGCCAACCCTTAATACATTTGGAACTCCTAATATTTATACAAGTTGAGTTCCTTCAGCTTGAAACCGATTACAAAAAATGAAACGTTTCAGTTTCTGAAACTGATTACAATAATTACAAGGGACAATTTTGGTTTTGAAACCGATTACAATGATTAGCAAGAAAATGTTTCATGAACCGACTTCTGGCTCCTCTGGAATTTCAATTTATTTCTTCACCACTTGTTCTGCTATGGTATTCCACGTAATCTTCCATCTTCAGTGACACCTAGACATCATTTACTAGACCCTCGAAAACTGCACTTTGTTTTACCTAGTCATACTATCTCCTTACATTGCAAGTCAGAAGGGATATCATAATCTATCATTTCTTTGATCAGGATCTCTAGGTCAATGAAGGAGGCATATTTATGACTAGTAGTCCAATTTTGACTGCTTTGAACTGATTCGGAATCTCAAAGTCTATAATCAGATGCTCCACTAGTGTAGCTCCTTTCAGATTTTCCTCCAAGGTTTCGAATTTGGAAAGATCCATCCCGCACTAAGTGAGGCAAGCATTGTATTCTTCATGATCATATAATTTTCCTTTTCCATCCCAAAATTGTGGGAGGCCTTTGATAAACAACTCTTCAAACAAATCCTTGAAATCTTGCACACTTTGCTCCATTTGTGTTGCCTTGGTTTGGACTGATTTCAACAGGTTATGTTTAGCAATAACCCTTTTGGCCCATATAATCAATGTAGTTTGGTCTTTAACTCCAACAGTCTAAAGTTATGTAGTAGGAATGGAGTTGAGTAGATTTATGGAATTTTGGGCCCATTCTGATGGCTTCTTTGCTAAAGTTTCATTTACAACAGTGAACCTGCTTCTGGCTGTGATGTCTATGTTGTATTTACCATTAATGAAATTCAAATATAATATGAACTTCACAAATTCAATAGCTATAGAGTCCCATATGATATGCTTGGCCCCCTGCAACATGCCTTTGCCTCTTGATCTCATCTTCAACTTATCTATCCTTTCCTGCAGGACTTCATTTTTCTTTCATCCTTTGTATGCATTTCCTTCTTCAATTTCTCTATGCTTCCTTTTAGCCCTTTGATTTCTCCTTCTTTCAGGATAACTTGTGACATAGCCTGGACAAGTCCTTCAGTGTTTTGTCTAGCTTCTACAACAGTAGGGGGTACAACTACATCCTTTTTTAGAAATTATGTCTGCCCTTGTTGTTGGCATGTTTTACAGGAAGTGTGTGCTTGTCATTGATGGCAAGAATAGCAGCGACGATGGAAAACAGGGAAAGCATAAGCTCAGGAGGAGAAGTGAATAGTATGAAAAGATCAAAGATCATAAGGAAAAATGTAGTACAGAAATGTGATTAGGATTAACATCTCCATAGGACAAGCCAAAATGAATGAGAATTCAATCACCCGAATATCTGTCAGCCATCGGATCAAGTTAAGTGAAGGATAGGATAAAAGGGGCACAAGGTTTAAGAATTCGATTATCTGAATCTTCGTCAGCCATCGGATTGAATTAATGGAAGGATAGGATAAGTGGGGAAAAAATATTGAGAATTTGATCACCGAAATATCTGTCAGTCGTCAGATCAAGTTAAATGAAGGATAGGATAAACAGGGCACAAGGTTTAAGAATTTGATTATCTGAATCTCCGTCTGTCTTTGGATCGAATTAAGTGGAAGGATAGGATAAGATAAGATGGAGATTTGTTGGATTTAATCCAAGGTAAATATGCATCATAGACAGATCAAGTCGTTGATCTAATATCTTGATCAAACGAACATCATTTGTTTCGGGTCTAAATTTATGAGGAGGTTACGCTTCAGAGAAATCACTTCAAGAATTTCCAGTTGAGATTTGAAATACCCAAAGCCCAGAGAGCCGGAGAGACGAAACACATTCTCGACCACCGAATCGTCCAAATTAGATCTCATTCGTCAGATCATCTGAAGAAGATATCAAGTGTCAGATTGTTCGAAGTGAATTTGGGTCGTCTGATCCAGAGCGTCAGTTTGAGTTTTGAAATTCCTGAAGCCCAGAGACCTGAAGAATCGAAATACATTCTTGACCATCGGATCATTCGAAGTAGATCTCAATCATCAGATCATCCAAAGAATATATCAAGCATCATATCATCTAAAGTGAATCTGGGTCATCTGATCCAGAGCGTAAGTTTGAGTTTTGAAATTCTCGAAGCTCGGAGACCCGGAAAGCTGAAATAAATTCTCGATCGTCAGATCATCCGAAGTAGATCTTAGTCATCAGATCATCTAAATAATATCTCAAGCGTCAGATCGTATGAATTAAATATGGGTTGTCTAATCCAGAAAAGACATGGTATAATCTTATGGAATCTGGGTAAAGACACGAAGTAAGCCTCAACCATCCAATCCAAGAGGACAGGTGGTAGCAATCCACATACTTCGAGGGGAAGTAAAGTTTGAGACTTGAGATTTTAGAAGTCTGGAGACCTGAAGGAGATCTCGATCGTTGATCGAGAAAGGGGCCACATAATCGTTGATCAAGTTGAAAGGTCAAATTCCTGAAGTAGAGGCAGAGCCGACGATTGAGAAGGACAGGTGTCTGTAGATCATCAACTCTGGAAGATTGGCGTACGAAGAAAAGAAGGGTTTGAGATTTGAAATTCCCAGAACCCGGATCATGAAGTAAATCACAACCATTTATTTAGGAAGGCTAGATCTTATCTGCAGACATGAGAAGATAGATCTGAACCATCCATTCAGGAGCACTTTCAAGATCGTGAGATTAACGGTCCCATTGCATTGCAAGGATTGAAGGTGCCTGAACTTTAAAAAGTTAAGGGTAGGCCACAATTGAAACCACAGTTTTGGATAAAGGACACATGGAGGCTCGAGGTAAATTGTGGGGAGAAATGCAGTTTGATCTCAAACCCCCTTTGGTCGTGCCCACATTCACATGATCACATGATATCATCACCCAAGGTCACATCAGTGGAAGATAGGGGAAGGAGCTAGCGCTACTAGGCTCCACATCAGAGGTTACTCATTGAAAATTCATAAGGGCCTCTGCGTGTATAATCCAATGGTGCTGATCAAATAGAATCTGATCGAAGGGTTGATGTTTCACTTAGTGATTTCTTGATCAATTACGATTCAGTTACACTAAATGAATCATTGTTCTTGAGCGGTTGAATCATTGTTCTTGAGCATTTGAATCATGATGCCTGAGGGTTTTTGAGATTCCCGACTTGAGTGTTGGATATGTGAAGTGTAATGCATAATGAGAGCAGGAATAAAATAAAATTGTCGTGACAGAGAGTGGTTGTTGTTTCTCGGTAAAATAAGTTGAAATGTATGTGATCAAGAAGATAGAAGAAACAGATCTGAAAAGATGCATAGATGAAGAACATAAGCTGGACAGAGCAGAAATGGTGAAAACAGAAGACTATACGAGAAACTAAGAGCATGATAAGAATAGAGGAAGAGAAGATGGATATAGACAGTAAGTGGAGCCAAGCATGAACAGACAGAAGTAGAATAGAATTACAGAACAGAGAAGAAGTGGTAAGCATTGAAATGTTTGTATTGTTGTAAGGTCTTATTCAAGTAAAGATTTATAATCAGGGTGGTAGGGTGGTGCTAGGGAGGACTGTTGTCCTCAGAGTTTCAAATGGGTTCTTGAACATAGGGAGTTGTATCTTCCATCTGGTTGCAGCCAAAAAAACCAGGGTGGTAGGGCGGTGCAAGGGAGAACCATTGTTCACTATTATACAGGTTGGTTCCTGTGTGACTGGAAGTTTGTGCTTCCATCTAGTTGGTGCTAGAACACTTTGTGTGATAGGGAAACTAGAGAGTTGGTGCTCTCAACAAGTTGTAGCCTCATTTTGAGTTGGTGCTCAAAGATTGATGATCTATAGAACATAAAAGATTGCCTATCATTCTAAGAAGAAGAGGTTTTCTCCCTTTATGGGTTTCTTCATGAATATATGTCTTTGTGTATACCATATGTGTGATTGATGTCTATTATTTTTGCTATTCATGTCTTCCATAATCTCGATGATCACTTGGAGAAGATTAATAATATTTCAATAGGCATAAAATTGTTTAAGCATAGTAACAATTGATTC
>SNQJ01S0041149.1:48443-69910 GCA_010110895.2 Picea sitchensis
GTATCTTTGTATTCATGTTAAATTAATTAGTAAGCAGTTAAGGTGACATGTTTAAAGAGAAAGAGCATGAACATGAGTTTGAGATTCAAAGCATAAATCCAACCATCGATCAATATGAACTGCAAATCAAGAATGAAATCAAGGGTATATTGATGTTAGAGTAGCATTCATAGAGATCAAAAGAATGTGGAAAATAATTTTTATTAAAGTTGCAACCATAAGTGCAAGAAAGAGTGTGAAAAAGAGTCAAACTACTAGGAGAAACACGTCTCTATAGATCCATTAATCATTGAGGTGAATAAGGTTCCATCATTTAGTCAATCGTAAGGTATGGATTCATCATTTCCAACATACATATTCAAACACATCAAGATTGGAAAAAAAATTGAGATCAAGGGAGAGCTTAAAAAAATGTAAAGAATTCCATATGCCACTTTAATCAAGACTCACATTGCTTCAAACTGCTACAAGAGGTTGCTACATTTTATGGATATCCAAGGATTAATTGGTTAATAAATTCATTGGTTCATACATCAAAGAAAGCTCCTTCAAATTGCATTGTGTCCCTATTGATGATTTTTACATATCACATTATTGTGAACAAAGCATTTGATATTTTTGTTAGAGGGAAACATTACATTAGGATAGACAGATCACCCAAAAAATCTCAAATACCCAGATCATACTTTAAAAGAAATAGGTTATTTATAATACCTATAGAAGTTGTTGCAAATCCATCACATTTATTACAGACCACCTATATCATTTTCTACAAATACATTAAGGTGTTAGAGATATATTGTAGGTTTTATTTTGAAGTTGCAGTTGCCACATATCATTCTTCAAAGTAAATAAGAGCTCTAGGATTCTCTAAGTGATTGTTGAGCTAAGATATTAATATACTCGTGAGGTAAAAATTACTAGATGGATAAATTAATTTTTTTATAGTGAATTGATTTTTTAATTCATTCTTAGCTAACAAACTAATGAATATGTGTCTCAATGAAACCCAATTGAACAAAATGGAGAATATGAAAATTCAATTAGTCTGTTATCGCACAATTTGTAGTTTGGGAAAATCCCAACCTAGGCTACAAATGTGAGACACAACTGGGAATAAATATCACTATCACCTCAGTAGGTATCCCCCTTGTTTTTTTAAAGGACAATTCCAACACAAGAAAGGCTTCTAGGGTGACCCTAGGGGGATTATGATGGGAGAATCTGAGAGCTTGAAAAATTCTCATGTAGGTCAAGGTCAAGGTCAAGGATGGGAATGAAGCTTGAGGAAAAGTATTATGAGATAGTAAATGGTTTCCAAGGTTGTGTATATGAAAACAATGTTAGACCTGCTTAGAAAAATACAATATGTGGTGATAGAAACCTCAAACCAATGGGGAATCAGCAAGGAACCTTTCTGCCCCAAAATTGCATCAGTATGGAAATATATATCAACAATAAATAAGCTATGCCAGCTGCAAATTAAACCATCAAAATCAAGTGTATGATGTTGGAAAATTAAGCTAGCAATTAGTTGACACTATACTTATATTTAAACCAAGACTTTGATAGCAAGAGAGGCTCGTTAATAAGTGTTATCAATATATTTTTGTAACAACCTTATGGCTGTAGAATTTTTTTTCTGCAGCATTAAGTTCTAGCCACTAAAATCAACAAGTAAGCCATGCAAACAATATCTCTTAAACAACAGATCAATTATGACAACTTGCAAGTAAATTTCAGTGGTAGAAAAGTTGCAAAAGAATGAGAGAGAGTGATTTTGTTGTAGCCCTAATGGTTGTAGCTTAATGATTTTTACAACATCTTAATTACTTGGAAAATCAAGACGCCCTTAAGGCATAAGTAGCTTAAAGCATGTAAAATTTAATTCCAAACTTGAACAATTAAATATCTCAAAATTCACATTTACCAATTCAATAATATTCAATCTCCAATGAAAATATTAGTGTCTTATCTATTGGGTAATGGAGTCTCTTGCTTTTGAGCTAGGTTTTAGCACTCATCTAAGGGTGTAATCCCTTTTACTCCCTAAAGAAGATAAACTTTAGCAAGGTTTTGCTACAAGGGTATAAGCCCTTTTACTCCTTGTAGTAATCCTTTAAGCCTTTTCGATAACAATAAAAGAGAAATCCTTGATGGAGGGTGTATGCCCTTATACTCCTGTTATAGAAATATTTGTCTCACCCTATGCAAACTTGCATAGAGGGACTTTTTCCATTTCCCTATGCAGACTTGAAGTCCCTTTTTGCAAATCCCAGAGATAAAAACATTATTTTTCCACATATACATACCCTACCTATAGTACAACATGTGTTTATGCATGTTGCACCACTACAGCCCGTGTACATCGGGATTTATGCCCAAAATTAAAAAAATGGTATCGGGTTTCCATGTGACATCACGAGATCCATGATCCTTGACCTTCCATATATTGGAAATTGTTTTACTCAACCCTTCAGTTCCACTTGAAGGCTACAAATGGGCCAAATCTGAGCTATGGAAAGGAGGAGAAGAATTCAACTTTGAGAGAAAAGTTACTCTAGAGAAATTATGCATTCCTTTGTCCTTTTAAGTCTGAACACATTGTTTGGCCCCCAAGCTCTTCCCTACATGATTGAGAACCTCATTGTCTCTCTTATATGAGGTTTCCTTTGGTGGAGGCCCAGCTAGAAGGGACTTAGTTTCTCGATTATGAACCATGCCGACATGGAAGTTTGTAATTCCTTCACTTTTTTTTAATACATTTTAATAGAAATACTCGTTTCTCGTCCAATTAATATCTTGCAAATATTTGAATTGTTATTCCATGGGTGTATCTATTATGAATGTTGATGGATTACTCTATTGAATGTGCTAACATTATATATTATCACCATATGCTTGTGTTTCTTGGTTGTTGAGGACAAGTTGCAAGTGTATTGCTTTGAATCAAGTGGTCAACGGTGGACTTCATTGAATGTCTGGATGATGTAGGCATTTTATCTTGTCTTTCTAGCATATTTGTTTATATAACATACCTGAGATTAGAGTTGATTTCTTCAGTCATTTATGTCTGTTGTGGTTTACCCCTAGAGATAGAAAGATTTTCCTTGTAACAGAATTGGTGACCATACTGGGGATAGAATCTTATTTTCGGGGTTTGGAGTGTTTTTCTCCTTAGATTGCTCTTGTTTATATTGAGTTTCTTGTCGTATGATTGCTTGACAACCTCTGTTCACTCTGAGTCTGAGTTTCTTAGCCTTCTCCTTAGCCTAGATGTGTTTTAATGCATATACGTGGGTTGTTTCCTGACAGTCACGTACATATGTGTGTTGTCCTTCTACAAGAAGCATATATACATGCTTTTCTCCTGAATAGCCGCATACATCACCCTTTTTTTCCTGGTTGCTAGGTTTGATGGTCGTTGGGTAGGTTTTGATGATTGTTGATTCTTCTTGGGTCTTTATTATGACTGTTAAGTGTCTGTGGAATGACAGGAAACCTTTCTTTAGTTGAATTTTTGGGCGGTGCCTTTCTCATCATCCTTTTCATTTGATTGTCCTTGAATCTTGGGCTGGGTGTTTTGCTTCTTGATATCCTACTTGGTTTGTCTCTGTTTACACATAGTAGAGTTTTTATATCAAGCTATTGTTCAGTCCTTGCATTTTCATTCTCTTATATTGAAAATACAAAATCATTAGGCATTTTTCATTGTTGGCATTTAACCTTTTGAGTCTTTATCATTGATCTTAGTATATGTAAAGAAAGATTGCATTTTATTTAGAATTGCATAATTGAATTGAGAATTTCATTTTGAAAAACATATCATTTATTGGGAATTGAAGTTAGGACTTTGCATTATATTCATATTCATTTATTTTACTTGTTGAGCCATAACATCACTAGTTTCACGACCGCACCTTTTTGAGTAAGCAAGGCCACTAATAGTAACACTATAATTTAAAATTGATTAGTAACGATTTTATTTTTCTAGGGTGCACAAACTAGCTTAGGATTTAGAGCCTTGGAATAAGATTTTGTGAGTAAACTTCTCCAAGGATATTAAATCAACATATGTGTCTAGCGAAGGGAGTGGAGAAATCCATTATATAATCGGCAATATCAGGAGGCTCCTCTTACATCAGAGTTAAGAACGATGTCGTGTAAGGTTGGTTGAAGGGATCTATTCGTATATGGGGATTCTTCTAGTACCCTTACCTATGTGAGAGGCGATGCTTTCAATGTTTCGGGATTTGTTACCCTGCCCATACGGTGGACCTGATTTACAAATGTTCTCATGTGCATCGGTTATATCGTGGTTGCTTAGTTGCTTGACATAGGTACCACATAGATTACTTTTAGGGGTTATTCTGCAGGTACCCTAGGTCAGATAACAGTCGGACAACACACAATCTTTATGGAGGATTACCTCTCCAAGGGGATCTAATCAACTGGTAGTTAATCCCATGAGGACCCTTATAACTGATTTTGATACCTTTGATCTTTAGCAGAGGAGTCTCAGGCCCCTCTTGGGTGAGGCATACCTACTTTAGAGAGGGAGGCACCTTTTAGCCACTTTATCATGTTTGTGTGCATTTTGGTCGTTTGATTATTTTTGGTGTTCTCTTTGATTACTATTTGGCCTTAGGATTTGTTTTTTATATCTCGAGTCTTGAGTCATAGTGGAGCCAAACCAGCTTCCCCATAGGTCTCGTCACTTGTTACAACTACCACAACATTTTGAGTCTTTGCCTTCTAAAATGCATAAAGTTATCAAACATGGTACACACCCCTCCACTTATTAGACTTCTTATCACACAAGGATGAGTAATGAATTGAGTCAGAAAGATATTGGGAGTCCTTCGACTCCCATACCTACTATAGTTAACGATATCCCTTCGACACCTTCAACCACAATGGTTGTAGTGTCGGAGGTGCCCATCATCACCTATGCCCATCCTATAGTGAATACTCAACCTATAGCCACAAACTATTTTGGGTCTCTTGGTCACTCACCGGACTATAATTTTCAATCCATCCTTAGGGCCTCTAGTCCTTTTTCTTATGGTATATTGAATTTCACATCGCAATTTTCAAAATCCATCCCAGCAGCTGGTACGAATGCTAGCATTGGACTTGGGGGCACAAATTCTCCACATAATCCATTCTCGTTTGGTGGTAATAATGTCCATCAAATGACCCCTACAGTTGGAGGATTTCCTCCTGTTAACTCCGGGTCTAATCCTGTTACTTTTGGATGGAGTAACCAACCTGGAGGACAAGCTACTGCTTATGGTCCATATTTTACACCCACCTCCTCTGTATCGATTCCTGCCAACAGGTTTGGCATGACAAATCCACCTTTATCCTTCAGATTCACACCCGTAGGAGGTCAGTTTCATACCTTGGGAAATCCCCAACCTGGATCCACTCCGGCTGGGGGAAGTTTTTACAACCCTCATTGGAACATTCATACTGGAATGGTGCCCAACCAACCCCTTATGAATTAGTCTGGAGGAGGGTCTTATAATCCCATACAGGGCCATGGTGATTACCAGAACCCTAGATGGGTTTCGATTCCCCAACCACAATATTTCCAGGGAGCTTGGGGCCAGATGTCGAAACCCCATCTCCCTTTTCTTGCCATGCTCAATCTACTAGACTTTTCTAAGTTAATGAACGATCATGTGTTTCATGATCCGACATGGCCCCCCATTCCCTCTAAGCTTCCTTTGGATATTAAAAGATTTGAAGGCAAGAATGGTGAATATCATGGTGATCATGTTACTACTTTTCACCTTTGGTGCTCTTATAATTCCATTAATGACGATTCTATTCGATTAATATTGTTTCAATGCACCTTTACGAGGGTCGCTATGAAATGGTATATCGAGCTACCTAGGGGGGAAAACGGAAAATTTAGTCAGATGGTCATAGTCTTCCTCAACCACTTCCAATTGTCAGTTCGTTATGATGTTGGCTTAGAACTTTTGTCGACCTTACACCAGGAAAAATACACTCATATCTCGAATCACATCCAGGAGTGGCGTAGACGAAAGAGGTTGATCAAGACCCACATACCCCCAGAATTCCTTCTAGAGTGATTCCTTAAGTCTCTACAACCTTATATTTCGAAGGATGTTTCTACATATGGGGTTACATCTAACGAAGAAGTGATTTCCAAAGACCAGCGGTTATATCTTATATATGATCAGTCTAGGATGATATACAAGATTCTTCCAAACACAACGAGGTCAAACTATGACCCTAGACAAAA
Organism: Picea sitchensis; assembly: GCA_010110895.2. Classification (NCBI taxonomy): domain Eukaryota; kingdom Viridiplantae; phylum Streptophyta; class Pinopsida; order Pinales; family Pinaceae; genus Picea; species Picea sitchensis. The sequence goes on from SNQJ01S0041149.1 coordinate 54,721, forward strand.
TCCTGGGCCTCATGTCGATGGCATTGTGGGCTCCGCCAATGTGAAATTTGTAGACTTGGTGACAATCCATTTGAAAGAGTTGTCTCTAAACAAGTCTGTAGAAGGGCCAGCTTCATCTGTGTCCTCCAATCACACTCCATTGGTGGATGTACATTCTGTGCAATCGTTGACCACCCCGAATGGTAACCAGCAACCAAGTGGGAATAAGAAGAAATGACATAATAATAATTGTAAGGGTGGGAAAATTAATAATAAACCCAACGACAATGGTAATAATGAGAAGACAAATAATAATGTTGGTGAGGGAAAGAAAGAAAGGTGGATGGTGAATTTTCCCTGTAAGCTTTGTACAGAGGATCACCTTACCCATTTATGCCCCAAACTTGCGGAAGCTGTGAGGATTTTATCTCTACCACCTGTCGTGCTGACTAATCCTTTTCCACATAACTAGCACATGGCCTCAAGCTCCTCAAATGTCATAAATGTGGAGAGTGGGAGTAAAAACCCACTAATGCAAGATGGTGACTGTTTATGGATAAATATGGTTAAATGTGAGGTTAATGTAGCCACTCGGTCTCACGATTACTGTTCTTCATAGACTGTACCTGGTCTAGAGTCTTTCCCTCCTTTGGAGACTCCCTTACAGATAAAAAAAGTAGATCCAGTCCCTCATATTCCAAAAGGAGTACTTAAGCGCTCTACCCACAATCCTAATGCTAGAGCCGCTGAGAATTACTCTATTGTTGAGGACCTGGGACAAACCCCTTGTACGATGTCAGCTCTAGAGTTACTCTAGACGTGTCCTTCATATTGGAATTCCTTGCTATCTACATTAAGAGCTCTAAATTCTTGTGGCTCGAAATTTATCAAGTTTGATGTCACATATGTGAAGCCTCACTTTCCTTACCATGTGTCATTCCAAATCCACGTGGGTTACTCGAAGTATACCATCAAGTGTATTGTTGTTGATGAAGGTGTTGCAACATGTGTGATGTCCCTGGTCTGTTGGAAAGCCCTCGAATCTCCAACCCTTTCTTAGTCTCTGACCATGTTGACTGCTTTTGATGGCCATTTCATCTGCCCTCACAATATTCTTCTTACCTTTCCAGTCCAGTTAGGTGGGAAGACGATAGAGGTGTAGTTTGAGGCGGTTGATGTGCCCCTCGACTATAACTTGTTACTAGGACACAATTGGACTTACGCTATGACTACAATTGTATCGTTTGTCTTCCATACTCTTTTTTTCCTCACAATGGGAAGATCATGACGATTGACCAGTTGTCCTTTGAGTACGCTAGCCCCAATGCATCTGTTGGACTGTCGATCCCCGTGATCAACAATTCTCAACCAACAATTGAGAATATCGGTGTCAGAATGTACTCATCCCTTATGGGTACCTTCAACTTCATGGCATTGGTTCACCATATTTACGCCATGTCTAGTAGGAACATTTCTTCAGAGAGGTTTGTTCCTTTCTGCACTTCCTATTTTAATGATCCTTGGACCTTACCTTCCTCAACTGCGTCTTCTGAAGGACAATCACATTCTAGAATGGCCATGCCACTATTGGCAGCAGATATTGCATATCAAGTTGTTCTTGACTCTTCCATTGATCCGGATCATGTTACCTCATAGGAGGATGAGGAGGATCATGTCCTGGAGCATGTGTGGGTCGCTTCATCATCTTGTTAATGTGACTACCTCAGTGAGAATTTGACTTTGGACGAAGATATCATTGAGGCCATGAATGGTTCTAACAAGCCCTAGGATGATATGCATCATCGCTCTTATTTTCTCCCAGAGCTTGCTAGAATCAAGCAAGATGACTTTAGATCTACTTTGAGTGAGATAGTTGGTCACGTCATAGTTCCACTTGATACACATGACATTTATGCCAAAGGAAACATGGTGATTATCTCCCCTACTGTCATGATCTATATCTTTCATATCCCTGGCAAGATTGAAAATGTATACATTGGTGCAGATTGTTTGCCAGAGGAAATCCTGATTTACACTGAACTCTTCAAGAAATTCCGAGATGTATTTGCTTGGTCATATAAATAGATGTCAAGAATCGACCCTTGAATTTTTGAACATGAAATTAAAAATTACCCATATTCTAATCTTGTTCAACAACGTATTAGAGCTGTCAATCCCAGGAAAGCCCCCACTATTAAGGCAAAGGTAGAAAAATTGCTTAATACTAGATTTATCTACCGGGTTCCCTTGACTAAATGGCTATCCAATATTGTTCATGTGAATAAAAAGAAATGAACCATCTGTGTATACCTGGATTTTCATGTCCTGAAAAAGGCCTATCCTAAAGACAACTTCCCGACACCTTTCATCGATCAAATCCTCGACGAGTGTGCACAAAGTGAAGTTTTTTCTTTCATGGACGGATTTTCAGGGTATAACCAAATTTAGATTAAACCTGAGGACCAACATAAGATGACATTTATTCTCCCTTGGGGTACTTTCACATACTGGAAGATGCCTTTCGGCCTTAAAAACACCAGAGCAACCTTCCAACAAGCTATGACCTTCTCATTTCACGATCTCAAGCATATAGTCGAAGCCTATCTTGAGGATCTTGTTTCTCACCCTCGTGAGAGAGTGGATCACCCTAAGCACCTTCATCTAGTCTTTGAAATATGTCACCATTATCGCATCTAGTTGAACACTCATAAATGCATCTTTTGCATTAGTTCATGTCGTCTTCTAGGATTTTTAGTCTTTGATAATGGGATCATGGTAGATCCGTTAAAGGTCGAGGAAATACTTCGATTGCCTCCCCCGTGCACTATTCGACAACTTCAAGGTTTACAGGGGAAAGATAAATTTTTACGATGGTTTATAGTGAACCATGCCAATATTACTAAGGGTTTCATGCGTCTCTTGAAGGACAATCCTTTTATTTGGGATGAGCAATCCCAGGAATCCTTCGATGCTTTGAAGAAAGCATTGGTATCGATGCCTCTTCTTAAGTATCAACACTACAATAGATATTACTTTATTTATGTCATTGCATCTAAAGAGACGATTGGTATGGTGTTGGTTCAGGAGGATGATGAGCTCCATGAGCACATCATTTTCTATCTTAGTTGAAACTTAGTAGGCCCTGAACTCAATTATTCTCATGTTGAAAAGATATCTTTGGTTGTCATTCACGCAGTCCAATGATTATGACATTATATATTTCTTTGAAAAACTATTGTGTTTTCCTATGTCAATCCATTTCAATACATCCTTACCATGCATATCATAGCGGGAAATTACAATAAGTGGATTGCCATTCTACAAGAGTTTGATCTCGATTTCACTTCAGAGAAATCCAAAAATTCACTAATTTTTGCAGAGTTAATATCTGATTTCCCTCGATTAGATGAAGATGTTATTCATGTTATTCATGTTCATTCATTTGCGGATGAACACATTTTCCTTGTTTCATCAGACCCCTGGTATGGAGACATTGTTCTCTATATTCAAACCTTGAAGTTTCCTCAGGATCTCTCGTGAGATGACCGATGGTGTATACAATACCAAGATAATAACTACCTTATCATCGAGGAGTAGAAAATATCTTGAATTGTTTTTTAAATCATGAAGAAACTGAGTCTGTTCTAAATGACAGCCATAGTGGGGCTTGTGGTGGTCATCTATCTGGGCTTGCAACGACCCCGAAAATTTTGCGAGTCAGTTATTTTTTTCCATATATCTTTAAAGATTACATCAAAGTGGTTAAGAAATGTCACCCCTGCCAGGTGTTCACTTGAAAAATGTGCTCACATCCATCCCCTCTCCATCCAATCATTATTGCCAGTCCCTTCACCCAGTGGGGGGTGGACTTTTTGGATTGCAACCCATCTTCAGCTGGGGGGCATCATCATATTATCATGGTCGTAGACTACTTTAATGAGTGGTTCGAGGCCATGCCTATAGTTAAATCTGATGGGAATATCATTGCCATCTTTGTATTCAATCAAATTATAGCTAGGTTCATAATCTCAAGTGATATTGTCACTGATCATTGCAATCAATTTCAGAATGAAATGATGGAATAACTAGCATCTAAAATGGGGTTTAAGCATGGTCATTCTTCCCCTTACTACCCCCAGGAAAATGGACAACTATAGGTCATGAACAAGTCTCTCAAGACCATTTTTCAAAAAACTATCAGCCAAAGAAAATATGACTGGCATATCATGCTTTATCCAGCACTTTGGGCATATCGAACATCGGTTAAGATTTCCACCAATTTTTCTCCTTTCCAGTTAGTACATAGTGTGGAGTCGATCTTACCTATTGAATGTGAGATCCCTTCTCTTAGATTGGAAGTTTCACTCCTACTTGACACTTTCGATCTCGAACGACGCCTCGTGCACCTAGAGAGCCTAGATGAGTAGCGTCAAGACACCTCTACAACTATCGAAGTCAATAAAATATGGGTCAAGGTCCAATATGATAATTCTATCTTTCCTCGGTTGTAAGATGATGGTGAATTGGTTCTTCTATATGATCCAGCCAAAGAACCACTGGGGGAAGGAAAGTTTAAACCCATGTGGCATGGTCCCTATATCGTGTGACATGTCTTAGAAAAAGGAGCCTATGAATTAGAAGATTATGAAGCGAACATGTTGCATGAGCCTAGGAATGGGCTCTATTTGAAAATATATTATGCTTGAGACCCAATATTGGGTGTAACTCTTTGTATACTAATGTAGTTTAGTGTATATATCTTTTCCCTTTATTTTTATCTTCGGCTTTCTTATCGAGTTTTCCCTTGGTTGGCAGATGTCAATGGAGTCTTCGGTCTACTTAGGATTTGTAGATGGGGCCAGTCGTCATACACAGAACTTGTCTTTCACCACTTGGGTTGTTTACTCACCCGAGGGTCTACTGGTGTCTTCAGTTGGCTTATTCCTAGGGCCATCCACGAATAATGTGACCGAATATAGCATCACTATAGAACTTTTGTGCGATGTCATTTCACATGGAATTTTCTCTTTGGAAGTTTGCATGGACTCCTAGTTAGTAGTATGTCAGTTGAATGGTAGTTACCATGTGTGTGACCCTACTTTACTCCAACGATTCCTATGGGTACGAATTTTGGAACGACAGTTTGATTTTATTACTTATCATCACATACCTAGAAGTTCTAATTATGTATCTGATGCATATGCTAATTTTATTTTAGATTAGAATTTGTCACATAGGTAAAGAAAAGAAAACATTCTCATCAATGTACACATTGTAACATAAGTAAAGTCGAAGAACCATGTTTTTATATATATTTCAAAAAATATGGTGTTTATAGTACAAAATTGGGGCCAACACCCTCAATATACATATACAGTCAATCATACAACAGTGATGACATCTACGCCTGTGCCACCGGATGAGTGCCATGATAGAAAATTATGACATTTGTGAGATGCCGAAATAATTGTACCCAAGCACAGGGCACACCCACCACATGTCATTGCATAGCCTCTAACATATCCTCCACCTGAACCATAGGAATCCTCTGTGTCAAACGAGACAGGTTGCTGTGTACATTTTGAAGGACTCTCTCTGTGTCCCCTCTCACTACCTCATCTCCCCGATGCCTTTGACGAAGTCTTGGAATTCCGTTCGACCGTCATGGACCTATGTATGCATCACATACATGTCTAATTAGTACTTAACATCATCCAAAAATATTTTTGTTTTCCTATACAAAAATACAAAAAATGAAATATTTAAAAAAACTTTGACCTACCTATGTCTCTGTAGGTAGTCCTTGGTGGTAATGGCATGTCAAGCTCTCTTATGAAGTCAATCCTTGCATAAGGCTAGTCATCCAGAGCTATCACATGTCGTCTCCACCAAAAGAAGAAGTCATCATTGTAGGGTGTTGGCACCCTACCTCCCCCCTGTCACCTTGGTCCACCGTGCAATGAATGAATCGTGAGGTCTATGTGGAATTATCTTAACTCTAGGTCCCAAGCCTGGAACCCGCTCAAAGAAAAAGATACAAAGGATAGAAACGAACCCGAAGTTCCTCTTACTACCCTATTTGCATTTTGTCAGCTAGATCTTCATATTGGCCAGCAGTGAGGTGCACCAGTCGTAAACCGTGGGTCTCAAGCACTCCACTGATTAGAACATCAGTGTCCTCAATGCCTAGTGCAAATAGGTCGATCCTGTGAACCCTTTCAAAAGGAGGACAACAATATTGAGACTAAGATTGTTTATCGCTCTAATGGGGAGTTGACACCCGACCTTCTTGGTCCCTACAATGCAATGAGCATCTATGTATTCCTCGATTTTCATGCCGCTCCCAACTCCTCGGGCTTTGAGGTTGACCACCTCACCCCAATGTGACAATCCTGTCAATAAATAAATGTCCTCGACTTTGATCGTTAATGGTTGTCCATCAAGGTTGAAACTCTCACTATCTGGATCCTAGTAATCCATGAGAAACTATAGAAATCTCACTTGGGCCCTCATACCTTTGAAAGCCCAAAAATTATATAGCCCTCATCTTTTGAAGTCCATTTGGGCCCCCGGATCTCTCTCCACTGCAGCATCTACCTCCTCATGTTCTCTTTCTCTCCACTCTAGCACCATCCTGCAAGAGACAAACCCTTTTTTGAGTTAGCAACCACTAAAAAACATTTTTTATGGACAGATACACGATTTGTAGTGTACACAGTCATGTATATGGCTTCTTATATGTTGGTTGGTTTTTAAACATCCGCGTATAAGCATGCGTATACGTGACCCAATGAACTGTAGCTCGCTTACACCTAAAGTTTCAATTTTCTCCCTAAATAACTTAAAAAATGGAACCTAATTACAAAATCTAATCCACTTAAAATAACGAGGAGAGAAATATGAGCTACCTGGTCCAGACGGTCGTCAATTCCGTCACTCATAGCTCCTACAATCACCATTTGAAGTTCGGAGGCAATTTGGTCCAAAATTCACTATTTGGGTAAAACATACAAATGGTATAGTAAATTTGATTTTTTTTTACTATTTATAGCAAATTTTTACCCACTTTGCATAGTTTCGGACAATATTTTTTCCTAAAGGACTAATACAACAGTGGATTGAGTTGGTTTTTGTAGTTTTATCCATGGATTCTTGTGGTTTTTAGCGCCATGTCGTTGGTTCGTAACTTTGGACAGGTATTTTCTCTACCCAGCACATAGGATAGGTATCCATTCCATCATACACACTTGCAACATCCTATGACTATCACTCATATGACTTAGGTACGAACCCATTTTATACTGACATGGAACCTTCTATCTGCAATTACTAGAAGTGTCATTATCAAATGGTAGAAACTTACCAAACATGGGTACCCTAGTTAGATCCCCTGCTTCATCCAGTGCCCATGCAGAGATTTTTTCCATAGAACCGGGAGTCCCTTATGGCTAATACATGACTTTATGTTGAACCTCATTTCTTACTCATAAACATGATGACCTATACCTAGAGGACTCCCAAGCGAGTTTGATTTAAGCTCTTTTCCGACTCATTTTCAAAAAGAGAAAAGATTGTTGAGTGAACTTGTCTCTTTCACACTCGTAAATTGGATTTGAAAGGATGTCTATTTGGTGCGATTTTATCCCTTTTTCAAGCCAAGTAGACTAAGATTACGAAAAAGGACATTTTTTAGCATTTAATTGTAATTGCATCTCATGCCCTTTCTTGTAGTATTGAGCATGTTGTCAGTTCTTGCTTTTGTGTTATAAGTCGTTCACCTCAACAATTTGCATCCTCGACCAAGAAAAGCCTTGTTTATATCCTTTGCAGCTTGACACCCTATACCCAGGAGGAAACATTCCCCATAGTGTCCTTCTCTTGCATGCACCTCCTTGCATTGAGCATAGGTATGTTCCATTGTTGGAACTAGTTTTTCTTACTTGTGACACTCATTTCCTCCTCTGTATCATAGCATTCATTTGACTATGAAAAAACAAAAAAAGACAGGTGGGAAGAGAGTATTATCTTATATTGGAAGTAGTCGTGTCGCCTTTGAACAAAGCACAAAATTGCTATGTCCACTTGTCATAAAAATTTTGGGTTTAGCATGACATTAGGAAGTTGAGATTGTTACAAAGAGTTTACTCCCCTGACTGGTTACTCTTCCAGTCACTATGGAGAGTTTGATTGATGCCTCCTGCATCTCAAAGTTTCATCATTGATTCTATGCTTCCAGAGTCTTCCATATGTCTCATGCTCTTGTTCAAAGGATGTCTATCAACCTGTGTTGGCCATTCCTCATAACTATTGAATTTTCATGTCGTTCATACACTCAGTGTATCTCAGAATCACATAAAGATGTAGTCCTATTGCACACCCTGGTCCTACTTCCCTCATTGGTAGGTAACCTTGAACCCAACATTTGACATTTCATCATTGGTCGCTGACTTGGTGGTTTCCATTTTGTTCAATGAAAAGACATCTATTCACACATTAGGATTCATGCAATGTATTGGATGCCATTATCCCTATTGGTGTTTTCTTCTCCTTTTTCATCAGTTTTCCTCATTGGTTGTTATTCAGAGGTCTTTTTCGTGTACCGCTTGCATCTGGCACATGCAAAGGATGCACAAGGTCATTGGTTCGTGAGTAAGTTCTTTATCCGATTTCCTCCAAATCATCAAGCTCCTATTTTGTACCTCATATTGAATGATGAGAGATTCCTTAATGCTCTTCTTTCAGTGGGTCTCCTTCCATCGACTTCATCTCATCTATTCTGGAGATGAGACCTAGAGTCCTATGAGTACCTAGAGGCTTGCACTCATTAGTGGCAATTTCTCTCGCCATTGATAGTTGGGAATACATAAATGTCTCTTAATCGATGGATTATTCAAGTGTTCGATCTCGACTCCTTTATTCACACTTGTAAGAATGTACTTGGTTCCTTGATACCTACTTTCATCATCGGTAGGTTGTCTCACGTTTGTTAATGGTATACCTCAATGACTGGTAATCAAACGAAGTCTCATTGTGTTCGACCTCAACTCCTTTATTCACACGATGTAGACTTGCACCTTTGGAGGATTGTGTACAAGACTTGAAGACATCAGTTTATAGCTGCATCTTTCCTGAGTTGTTGCTACCTTTCATTGGACCAGTAGCTATGTGACTTTAGTGATCATGGGAGATCAGATTGTACTCCATTGTATACATATATCTTCATATTTATTTTGAAACTCATTTTACTGGGCCTTGTTCATGACTATGATACCCTTTGGCATGTAGCCACCTTTGCATTGCCTATTCATGGCCATGGACAGTTGTTTGGTATATTTTCACATGGATATGCAGTGTAATTCAAATTGGCAACAATGTGTGCAAAGTCAGTACAGATTGTAATGAGAAACTAGTTCTTCTAGTTGGGTCCCCATTACTCCACTTCTAGGTCTTATAATGTATTTCAGACATCGCAGATATTCCTTTGACCTCACACATTAGGGAGCATCTGTTATAGAAATATTTACCTCACCCTATGCAAACTTGCACAAAGGGCCTTTTTCCATATCCCTGTGCAGACTTGAAGTCCCTTTTTGCAAATCCCAGAGCTAAAAACATTTTTTTCCCACATATACGTGCCCTACCTATAGTACAACATGTGTATACACAGGTTGCACCACTAAAACCCGTGTACATCAGGATTTGTGCCCAAAATTATAAAATGGTGTCGGGTTTCCATGTCACGTCACGAGATCCATGATCCTTGACCTTCCATATACTAGAAACATTCTGAATTGACCCTTCAGTTCCACTTGAAGGCTACAAATGGGCCAAATCCGAGCTATGGAAAAGAGGAGAAGAATTCAACTTTGAGAGAAAAGTTACTCTGGAGAAATTATTCACCACATATTGAGTCTGCATCCCTTTTTCCTTTTAAGTCTAAACACATTGTTCAGCCCCCAAGCTCTTCCCTACATGATTGAGAACCTCATTGTATCTCTTATATGAGCTTGCCTTTGGTGGAGGATTGAAGTGGTGGAGGCCCAGCTTGAAGGGACTTAGTTTCTTGGTTCTGAATTGTGCCGAAACGGAATTTTGTATTTCATTCACTTCTATTGATTACATTTTAATAGAAATACTTTTTTCTCATCCAATTAACATCTTGCAAATATTTGAATTGTTATTCCATCGGCATATTTGTTATGAATGTTGATGGATTATGCATTGAATGTGATAACATTATATATTATCACCATATGCTTGTGTTTCTTGGTTTTTGAGGACAATTTGCAGGTGTATTTCTTTGAATCAAGTGTTCAATTGTGGACTTCATCGAACGTCTAGACAAGGTAGGCCTTTTATCTTGTCTTGCTAGCATATTCATTTATATAGCATACCTGAGATTAAACTTGATTTCTACAGTCATTTTCATTTGTTTTGGTTTACCCCTATCCATGGAGATATTTTCCTCATAACAATTCCTCCAAGGTTTTGACAAAATAACCTTGAAATCAAGAAAAAACACATACAATTGTAGAAATTCCTTACCTAATCCAAGAGATAGCATGAAAAACAATTGCTTATCAAATACTTTCTATTCAATTTCCAAGAGAGAGCATCCAAGAGAAGTCAGTAACCTTTATTCCACCAATGGACAAGTAAAGCATCCATGTTGCAAAAGAGAAAAGAGAGAGCGAATTACCCAAGGAGGGAGAAACTTTTATCCAATAATTATGTAATTCTTAAGTGAGTTATGTCTAAAATGAAAATGAGATGGCCTCTATTGATATGAGGCCATATAGCCAATTTGTCCACATAAAAATGTCAACCACAAATTAAAAGAGGGTCAACCCCCTTTATTTTCCTTTACATATTAAAAATAAAATTTACCTAAAGTAAAACCCTCAAAAGTGTGATGTTATGCCCTAGAAGGGTGACCTTGAGCCTCTAAGTGAGATTTTGAGCCTCAATATGCAAATAATTGGGCATCCAAAGGCCATGTGTCAAGCTCTCATGTGTTGGGGTGTCCTGCCATGCATATTTTTCCTTCAAACCACATTACACCATTTCTAAAACCATCAAGACCACAAAAAACCTATCCCTCCATATGATATCAAGGGATTAGGAGATGACGTCCTAGGCCTTCAAAGGCCAACGTCCAATTGAAAAGGGTTAATATGTCATCCTCTAGTGTTTTCCAAGTGCCTCCAAAGGCAATGTACTTCATCATCTGCATACAATGGCTTTGAAACCCTCTTCCCATCATGTGGGGTATACTTCCATCCTTGGGGTTTTCAACCCCCCATGAAGGTCAAAAAGACATAATTCCTCCATGGATATATTTCACCTGGAAAGGTCCTTCAAATACAAACAAGTATGCCCTCCAAGGGTCCACAAGTCACATGTATCATGCCAAGTAAGCCAAATTTAATAAAGGAACCACTCGAACATGTGCATTAATTCCCCCCTTTTCAAATTAAACAAATGCACAAAGACCTTATAAAATTTGCCACATCTAATTATGGGAGGGTTTTCATGGTGCCCTATTGGGTAGATCAATCCCCAAGTCAAGGAGTGTTTCCCAAGAAACCCCTCTCTAAGTCATGTAACGAGTATGAGGTGGATGGGGTTAAAACTTTTGGGCATGGGGTTCCTGACATATCAAGGGCTCATATTGTCTCATCTATGGGTGCCTTTGTGGAGGGTGTGTTGCATCCTTCGTCCACAATGAAACATTTTTCCAAGACCTTTATTGTCATTCATTTATTGTGGTTTGAACATTGAGTGCTATGTGCAAGGAAAGTGAAGGAGCACCACAACTGCCACTTGTAGTTAGAATACACCGAGTGCCATGTGCAAGGAAAGTAAAGGACACTGGAAATGCATTCCCCCATCAAACGAGACATTTATTAATTATTTTTTTTAAAGGTCCTTAATTTTTTATGGAGAATCATTTCATTTCTCTCAAGACCTTAGGGGCGATCATATAGAAGGATAATCTGTGGATTTTAATTTTTTCCAACTACAACACCTCTAGGCCTTTAGCCCCTTCTTCCCATGAAATGAGGTACAATCCCTTCTTGGGGTAAGTGAACCCAGAATACCCAAAAGATGAGGAAGTGAAGGTAATAAGCATGGAAAGTGGTAAGTATGATCGGGAATGGTATGATGACCCTTCAAGGAGACACCCAAGTAGTAACCCGTTTCCCAAGGGTGACCCACTTACTAGGAAAACATGTCAACCACTGAGATGAAATGGGGAAAAAGGTATAATTTCAAGAAAAAAATTTATAATCAAGAAAGGAATCTTTGCAACATTCTCAAATGCTTCAATTGTTAAAATGACACTTACCATGAGGAATGACTTATTACCTCATGAAGCAAGACATGTTTTCCTTTCTGGTCCAAGTTGGTGTGGTGGATGCTATTGCTATCAATGAATGGTGATGTGTGATAAGAGGAGGGGATTTTTATTCTCATCTATCTCTCGACACTCCATGTCTTCAACCTTCAAACCTCGATACATCGCCTCCTTAGTTACCCCTATCCTGGGGGGTAATATCTAGCTCCTACATGGGGACATGTGTTTGTCGTAGAGTACATGAGAACATCATCATCTTCTGGTAAGACCTGTTCCTATACATAGTCAAGAAAATATATTAGAGCATCGACGGGTGGCTTGCTCACCCTTTGTTCATAGAATCAAAACTTCAAAAATCAAATTATTAATTAAAAAAAAAAATTCATTTTTCAAAAACTTCTAACTAACATATAATATGATTCAATCAAAAATATCACAACTATGCATTAATGCAAATAAAGAAACATGTAAAGAAAAACATGAAAGCAAATGCAGCTACACTGGGATGAACATACAATTGCAAATGCAAGAAAGAAAAATGGCCTACCTACTTACCTGGGGCCTAAGGCCCATGGATATTAGGTCCCACCAACATAGGGTCGAAGGATAGACCCATCAACTGGTAATGGCATCTTCCTCCCATCCATGGCAGATAAATAATAATTTCCCTTCTCTGACTTCTTCTTGATGATGTAAGGGCCAAGCCATAAACATCACTCATTTTATTATACTTAAGCTTCCCCTTTCTCTTATCCCACATGATTGCAAGGCTTTCTTTGTCAAAATCAACATAAGGTATCTCTTCAATGTAAGGTTTTGTAAGTGCATCTATCTTAACCATGTCCTTTGTGGCCTCTTATCACTCTTTATATTTCATATCTTCATCCTTCTTAAGTATCTTGATAGACCCTGGATCTTTTCTTTGGTATTTTGAAAGCTTCTCCTTATATTTGTTTGTCTTCAGAAGTAACGTATCAATACAATCTTCTTGTGAAAAAGGAAAATCTTGAGTATCATACTCAATGACTTGAGGTGCCACATCATACTCATAATCCCTCCAATAATCAAGACTATTTTGATCAACCACATGGTTCTTTGCAACATTTTGACTATATAGAATCTCAAATGTCCCATCCTCCATAGGGATACGTCCATGAGTAAGGTCCATACTAAGAAAACCCCAAGGGTAGCAGACCAACTTATTGACAAGAGCATGCCCCAAGAATTTGGTACATCAATAACAATTATATTCATGATGAGGCCTGTGTGGGGGAAAGCCTACAAATATACCTCCACATATTCTATGAGGCCATATGCTTTCACCTTCCTTGAATCTGTTAGAAATAATTCTGGTTATGGGTTCGAGGAGCATTCAGGTCCGCTAGTCGCACAAAGTGCTCAAGCGCAGATCGGAAGAATTCTTGTTTTTCCAAGAAGTAGATCAAGCGAGCGGGCGAAGTTTTGCTATTGGCAGCCGAGATCCATCCACGAAGTAGATCAACAGTTATCGAGATCTTGGAGTTTCCAATTTACCCGACATTTAGCAGTAAAGGAGTCCCTTCTGTTTGGAGGCTAAATATGGGTCGTTTGATCTAGGGGCGCATGTCGCAAGGGCTGGCCATCTCGGCGTTTCGCCCATCGTGACTTCAACACGCAAAGGGCAGCTCCGTTATTTCGCGAGACGCGAAATGCCGAGAGCTTACGAGAACTCGGGCCCACAGAAGTGCCAAGAGGATCAGAGCCGTTCTTCAGCAGAGACACGTGGCGAGAGATCCCGCAGAGTTGGGGATCGGGGAATTGAAAGTCCCGCACACATGGCAATAGGAATCGTGATATGCCGACACGCGATTTCCCGAGGGGGGTGAGGATTATAGTGAAGTACAGGTGGCAGGCTATCACGAGTCTGGAGGATGCATGCTCGTTGACATTGCGAATTCCAAAACCCCGATGGGGGGGGTTGGCTATGGTCACGAGGGGATAGGTCATATGGATTATGTTTTAGCCATTAAGGGCTAGCTCCTAGGAGAGGGAGCTCATCGCATATCGAAATATCGGAGATCCCAGATGCAAGGAGTTTGTGCATATCAAACTTGCAAATCTCGAATCCCCAAAGTCCCGAAATACTCATCACATACCTCCTTGCCGCCACGTCCTATTCCCGTCACGCCAACTCATATTTTCTTCCCGGCCCCTGTGTCTCATACGCCCGGCTCGTACACTGCCCAAATCGCTTTTCTTTTGCCCATCCATCCACATGGCCTCTCCTCATCCCATATCTGCATCGAGCATGTCCAGCTATCCCTGCCTCGTCACCGTCCGTTCGCCACTTCTTGTCAAGTCTCCCAGTTATCATGAAGGCCTCCACGTCCTGTTGATACAGAGTCGACCGAGGTCTTTCCCAATATCAGTGAAGCAGTTATTGCGGAAGTTGATGGTGGTTAAACATCATTTCCTCCATAAATGGAAAGTCCAGAATTGACTGCAAGCTTGGCAATTCTTTCACAGGTCCTTTGGAGCGCGATTGTGTCTGATGGAAGTTCACGACTGTCCAGAGACTATATGCGCAGTAAACACGCAAGCGTAATGTCTTCAATGTGATGTCTTGAGTTGACTGTTGGGGCTTTGTTTCAAGTATATATAGGGATTTTTCCACTTTTGTAAGCATCGATGGTTGAGCTGAGCTCCCTGGTTGTAAATTTTTAATGAAGCATTGTTCTGGATATATATGAACTTTGGAGACTTCTTGCCTTATGAATGCCAGTTTCTCTCATGTCTTTGTTTACACTGTGTTAGAGCAGCTCGGAATTGGAGGATCTAGTCGAGCTGTAGCTATTATAGGATGATGTTGTAATG
>SNQJ01S0041149.1:69960-97926 GCA_010110895.2 Picea sitchensis
CTGGATATATATGAACTTTGGAGACTTCTTGCCTTATGAATGCCAGTTTCTCTCATGTCTTTGTTTACACTGTGTTAGAGCAGCTCGGAATTGGAGGATCTAGTCGAGCTGTAGCTATTATAGGATGATGTTGTAATGGATCACTGTAATAGTTACGGAGCCTCTAATCAGTTTTTTGTGATTTCCTTAACGCTGAATGACTTGTAATTGGAGGATCCAGTCAAGTCTTCTTTCAGTTTCTTGAAGCTCTGAACTAGGAGGATCCTGTTATCAGATTTTTTCTCCTACAAACCGCTACAAGCCCGCTGCCCAGAGTTGTTTGTTCACTTTCTCCTAAGTCTTCCACCTGTTCATATTTAAATCAACCCAATGGCTGAAGTTAGGATTCCAGACCTCCTCTGTTCTTTATGTACCAGACTCAGTCCCTGAGTTAGAGTGATACCTCCTAGAGCCATTATCTCCGTTTGATCACCCTTTATAAACAAATCGTGACATAAAACTGATGGGCGTTGGGCTCTGCTCCTGCAAGCAATCCAGGAGTGACTTCTGACGCTAACATTTCTGGTGCCATTGACGGGGATGGAATTGAATATTTTTCCCTAGGTAGAATGACATTAAGCCTCTGAATACGAAGGTGCATCGGATTATCAGAGCCTTTCAGATTGCTAATTTTCACCTGGCGACTCCATTGTGACGACTCTGCTGGGGAGAACCTGCTCTATTAATTGTGGCTTTGAGAAGCAGGCATACGCGGTCTCACCCACAACTGCCTCTAGCTACACCTGAAATGGATCCAGAGGTGGTGCTTAGAAAGGGAAAGGCCTCTGAAGAAGAAGCATCCATCACCGAACCAGGTAATCCACCACATCCTTCTGTTGGAGCTCCTTTTTCTCCTCCTCAGTTATTTGACAGGCCTGTTTCTGCAGTTTCCCGTTTCTTAAATTTTGGGAGTGTTCCTGTTGAGTTTTTCTTTCCTGGTCTGGGACCAGAGGAACAAGACTTTTTCACTCCCCTCTCCTTTGAAGCTGTACCTTGGCGTAGACCCCCGACCTCAGAAGAATTCCCCACTCCTACACAGGGAGGAGAACCTACCAACTGGATCTCGGTAGCCTGCTCCTTGAATCACCTCTTGTTTCCCACCCCACTCCAAGATTTTCTCCCGCTAGCCCCTTCGCGAACTCCTTCTCCTCCTAGCTCTCCCCCACCTAACATTCCTATGGCCAGTGCTAATCCCCCTCCAAATAGAATGGATTCCATAGTCGCTGCCAGATATGCTCCCTTAATCCTACCCCATCCTGTGAATCCTCTTCCTGTTGGGGATTACTTGAAATACATGCCCAAGTTCACTGGGGAAGGAGACATCACTGTTGAAGAGCACCTGGATGCTTTCTACAGTTATGCAGACAACCTCAACATTCAAAATGAAGATGTCTGGATGAGAGTTTTCATCTAGAGCTTGGATGGTGAGGTAAGGAAGTAGTTTAGAGGATTGGCTCCAGGGTCCATCGCTGGGATTGAAGCTCTAGATAGCGCTTTCCTAAGACAGTGGGGAGACAGGAAGGATTTTATGTATTACATGACAGATTTCGGGTCTCTAAAGAACATGGATGGAGAGTCGGTATCTGACTTTTCCAAAAGGTTCAATAAAATGTATAATAGGATTCCTGCAGAGATAAAGCCCTCAGAAGCCTCTGCCCAAATTTCCTATGCTGGTGCATTTGACCCTGATTTTTGCCTTTTGTTGAGAGAAAGAAGAGCCACCTCCTTAGCCCAAATGCAAGATGTGGCCATAGAAGTGGAATCCAACATATTAGCTGCTGACAGATTGAGGAACAAGACTGACACAGACAGAAGAAAGGGAAGGTCAGAAGCCTCAACCTCTGGATCATTGGTACCCCACCCTCAAGTGGATGAATTGACCAAGATGGTGAAGTCTATGTCTACAGAGATGGAGAGGATGAGGGTGGAAGGGAGGCAAGCATATAAAGGCCCTCAGATCACTGAAAACAAGGGAGGTTTCAGGAGGTCGAACAATTTTACTCCCTCGAATGTGCAAAAAGAGAAGGGAAGAGACAGAGAAGACCAGAAAATTCAGGCCCCTTTTCAAAACAATTTTGTGGCTGAGGGAGAAGAAGGAGAAACAGATAAACTTGATCCTGAAATCCACTACTTAGAAGACACTCCTCCTTTTCCTCATCTCACTCAATCAGCATACGAGGAGTCTCTCATGGCCAGTCAGCTGAATGAACTAAGCAAGGGAGACAAGGCTAGTGGCGGCCAAGGCAGGTACAACCTAAGGTCTGATAAAAAGATAGCAGCGCCTGACATTCCTGAGAAGTCCATTAGAGTAGAGAGACCTGCTAATGAAGTAGAAAATGGTCATAGAGGTAAGAAATCTCAACCCCCTTCTCCCATTGTCCATAATCATGTTCCTAAAATAAAAGAAATTCCAAAGCCTACATCTTCTTTTAATTTTGAGCATGAGATCCAAAAGATCAAAATCCCTGTGCCTCTTACTGAGCTAATTAAACATGACGAATTTAAAAAAGGCTTCTCTGATCTTTTACAGTCTGAAGCCTCAGGCCTTCCCTCAGACTCCATAAACCTCCAAGACGAAAGGCCAGCAGTTGTCCTAGGTCCCATGGTAGAAGATAGAGATGACTCATCCCCTCCCTTATACACCTCCTTGAACATGCATGACAAAGTGTTGCACAACTGTTTGATGGATTCAGGGGCCTCTCACAACCTCATGCCCAAAACTGTTATGGAAGAGTTGGGACTAGAAGTTACCAGAGCCTATCATGACCTCTATTATTTTGACTCCAGGAGAGTTCAGTGTCTTGGAGTTATTAAAGACCTGGTTGTAACCTTGTTTCAACTACCTATGAAAAGTGTGGTCATGGATATCGTAGTAGCTGATGTTCCCCCCTAGTTCAGTATGTTGTTATCAAGATCTTGGATAAAAAGGCTAGGGGGAACCTTGCAGATGGACCTCACATATGCTACTATCCCAGTGTTCAGAGGAGAACATAGAAGGCTGTACAGGGAAGCTCAATTGGCCTATATAATCAGTGATGAAGCCAACCCCACCAACCATCCTATTTTTTCCTTAGACACTGATTTAGGCTCCAGTTTACTGCAACTCACCCATGCCCCAGAACCGCCTCTGAGACTCAGAAAATAACCCACTGTTTCCCCTGGAGTTCCTCTCTCCATCACCCTAATCTAGAAAATGGTCTTTGATGGAGCCTCCTCCCGAGAAGGTGTTGGAGCTGGAGTGGCTTTTGTGTCGCCTGCTCAGGAAACCATATCTCTGTCATACAAGTTAGAATTTGAAGCTACCAACAATGTGGCAGAGTATGAGGCTCTTGTTCTAGGACTAAGGGCTACGAGGGAAATGGGAATTTAGGAAGTAGCAGTGTTCAGTGATGCAGAGTTGGTGGTCCAGCAGGTCAAGAACACTTATCAAGCTAAGCATCCTCGACTCAGGAGCTACAGGAATGAGGTCTGGGACCTTGTTGACAGTTTCTTCTCGACATTTAATATTTCTTTCATCCCAAGAGAGGAAAACACCTTGGCAGATTCCTTGGCTGCATCTGCTAGCAATTTCAAAATACCTCTGCCACCCAAATTCAGATATGATGTAGAAGTAAAATTCAGACCCTCCATACCTGACAACGTCAAACATTGGAAGGTATTCGAGGATGATCTTGAGGTCAAGAGATTCTTGGAGACTGTTGAGGAATTTTCAGAAATGCACATAGACCAAGATGTCGTCTTAGAGGAAGAGCCCGATCGGGTTAATATTCTGAATAAGATTGCAGGGTGTGACATTGTACAACTGCCCAACAACCATATTCCTAGGGGACTCATTCCTTTGGAAAGGCTTTTTGATAGTAACGATGTGTCGGTAAAAGGAAAGATCACAGAGGAGGACACTGATACTATTCAGTGCAATATTGGAACCGAGAGAGAGCCCAAGTATGTCAAATTGTCAAAGGGTCTGACAAAGGAATAGAGGTTTGAATATAGTGCACTTTTAAGAAAATTCACTGATGTGTTCACCTGGACCTACGAAGACCTCAAAACCTACGACACGTCAGGCATAGAGCATAAAAATCCATTAAAGGAGGAGGCAAAGCCATTCAGGCAGAAGCTGAGATAGATCAATCCCATGCTGCTGCCTATCATGGAGAGAGAAGTGAAGAAGCTGCTTCAATCTCAAATCATTGTACCACTGAGATATTCAAAGTGGGTGGCTAACTTGGTGCCAGTAAGGAAAAAGAATGGAGAGATCTGACTTTGTGTAGACTTCAGAAATTCGAACAGGAGCTCACGGAAGGATAACTACCCCTTACCAAAGATGGAACACATACTATAGAGGGTAACAGGAGCTTCCAGGATGTCCATGATTGATGGTTTCTCTGGCTACAATCAGGTCTCTGTTCTGCCTGAAGACAACGAGAAGACAACATTCACCACTCCATGGGGTACATTCATGTATGCCAAGATGCCATTTGGACTTATGAATGCAGGGGCGACATTCCAGCATGCCATGGACATAGCTTTCATTGGGGAAAAGGATAAATTCATGGTCGTCTATCTGGATGACATCACAGTATTTTCAAAATTTGATGAAGAACACCGTCGCCACCTCAGGAAAGTTTTCTTGAAATGCAGAAAGTTTGGCATTTCATTAAACCCCAAAAAATCTCTATTCGCCATGAAGGAGGGAAAGTTACTAGGCCACATAGTATCAGCAGAAGGAGTCAGGATTGATCCCAGTAGAATTAAGGCGATACAAGCCTTAGCAATCCCGAGGTCTAGAAAGGAGGTCCAATCTTTCCTCGGTAAAATTAATTTACTAAGGAGGTTTGTGCCTAATTTTGCTGAGGAAGTAAAGCTGATAATGGCCATGCTAAAGAAAGAGAATGAAGTAAGGTGGACCCCTCAATCGTGGCATTCCTTTGAAGCTCCTGTGCATTCCTTTGAAGGCCCTGACTGAAGCTCCTGTGCTTATCAGTCCTGACTACTCAAAGGATTTCCTTGTTTTCTCCTTTGCCTCGCCTGACACAGTAGTTGTTGTTCTATTACAAACAAATGACAGTGGGTTAGAGCAGCCTATTGCTTACTTCAGCCGAGCATTGAGGGATGCCGAAGTCAAGTATGACACTATGGAGAAGCAAGCTTATGCTCTAGTGAAATCTCTCAAAGCTTTTAGGACCTACATTCTGCAGTCAAGGACCATCGCCTATGTCCCCTTGGTCGTTGTTAAAGATATTCTTATTCAGCCTGACATAGACGGGAGAAGGAGTAAATGGATTGCCAAAATCCTGGAGTTTGACCTGGAAATAAGGCCCACCAAGTTGATCAAAGGGCAAGGTTTAGCCAAGCTGCTGGCTGGAGCAAATTGCCAAGATTTGGGGATAAGTTTCATCAACGGATGCTCAGATATTCAACAGGATCAGCTGTCTGACATAGATCATCAAAGGGAGCCCCCATTGGCTCAATGTCCTTGGTATAGGGATGTCATATACTTTTTGGAGAATATGCGAACTCCAGATGGCCTGCAAAGAAGCAAAGCAAGAGCTCTAAAGCTCAAAGCAGTCAAATGCTGCCTGATCGATCAAATATTATATTGGAAAGACCCCCTAGGGGTGCTTCTAAAATGCATAGGTCCACCAGAGGCCAAAAAGATCGTAGCTGAATTCCACAGCGGCCTGTGTGGAGGGCACCATTTCTGGAGAGCCACAGCTCACAAAATCCTCAGGGATGGATACTACTAGCCTACCATGTTCTCTGATGTCTACAAAGGGGTCAGAGCCTGCATCAATTGTCAAAAATTTGCAAGGAAGCAGCAGCTCAGGTCTCTGCCGTTAAAACCGGTGGTGGTTTCAGGGCCTTTCCAGTAGTGGGGCCTAGATTTTATTGGACAAATTCACCCTCCCTCCAGTGGGCAGCATAGGTGGATCCTGACTGCTACAAATTTCTTTACCAAGTGGATTGAAGCTATTCCCACCAGGAGTGCTTCCCACATGGTAATCATCGGATTCTTGGAGGACCTCATCATGAGATTTGGCTGTCCAAATAAGATTGTCACCGATAATGCAGCCGCTTTTGGGTCGGAGCCATTAGCCAGGTTCTATGAGAAGTTCGGGATTAAGCTGATTCACTCCACCCCGTATTACCCACAGGGCAACGGTCTAGCAAAGTCCTCCAACAAAAGTTTAATAAGGATCATCAAAAAGATGTTGGAAGACAACCAAAGGGCTTGGAACTCGAAGCTTAAATTCGCCCTATGGGTTGATCAGGTGACTACAAAGAGAGCTACAGGTCTCTCCCCTTTCCAGTTATTCTATGGAGCTGAAGCCATCTTCCCTTCTTAGCTAGCTATCCCTGTAGAGAAATTCCTTCAGGACCATCAGGAGGAACCTGATGACATGATCAGAAGGATTCATCGGCTAGTGGAAGTCCAGCAAGTTAGGGAGCAGACATTAGATAGGATTCAGGACCATCAGCAGAAGATCAAGCAGTTTTCGACAGGAAGGCCAAGAAGGAGCGTTTCCAGGTAGGAGACCTGGTACTGAAATGGGATGCTCCTAAACAAGATAAGGGCAATCACAGCAAATTTGAAGCCCTGTGGATTGGGCCTTTCAGAATATCTGAGGCTTTCTCAAACAACACATACAAGTTGCAAGATTTGGAAGGTGAAGAAGTTTTCAGTGGCCCAGGGAATGGGTATTTCCTGAAAAAATGTTTTTCTTGAGTCTCAGATGACTCTTTTGGTTTGTAAATATTGTCCTTTTGTTTCTCTGTTCGTTTTCATTTTTATTTTTGCGTCCTAATAATGACCCCATATCCCAACAGAAAGGCAATTGGAACTGCAGGAGGAGTTCTTAGAGCATCGCAGGGATGACTCTATCCCCCATGGAGCCTGATGTTAGCAATAATTCTAGTTATGGGTTCGAGGAACATTCAGGTCTGCTAGTCGCACAAAGTGCTCAAGCGTAGCTCAGAAGAATTCTTGTTTTTCCAAGAAGCAGATCAAGCGAGCGGGTGAAGTTTTTCTATTGGCAGTCAAGATCCATCCAAGAAGCAGATCAACGGTTATCGGGATCTCAAAGTTGCCAATTTACCCGACATTTAGCAGTAAAGGAGTCCCTTCTGTTTGGAGGCTAAATATGGGTTGTTTGATCCAGGGGCGCGTGTCGCAAGGGCTGGCCATCTCGGCGTTTCGCCCGTCATGACTTCAACACGCAAAGGCCAGCTCCATTATTTCGCGAGACGTGAAATGCCAAGAGCATCTGGGAACTCGGGCCCACAGAAGTGCCGAGAGGATCAGAGTCATTCTTCAGCAGAGACACGTGGCGAGAGATCCAGCAGAGTCGGGGATCGGGGAATTGAAAGTCCCGCGCACATGGCAACAGGAATCGCGATATGCCGACACGCGATTTTCCGATGGGGGTGAGGATTATAGTGAAGTATAGGTGGCAGGCTATCACGAGTCTGGAGAATGCGTGCTCGTTGACATCGTGAACACTGAAACCCTGATGGGGGGGTTTGGCTATGGTCACGAGGGGATAGGTCATATGGATCATGTTTTAGCCGTTAAGGGCTAGCTCCTAGGAGAGGGAGCTCATCGCATATCGGAATATCAGAGATCCTGGATGCAAGGAGTTCGTGCATATCGAACTCGCGAATCCTGAATCCCCGAAGTCCTGAAATACTCATCACATACCTCCTTGTCGCCACGTCCTATTCCCGTGTCACGCCAACTCATATTTTCTTCCCGGCCCCTGTGTCTCATATGCCCGGCTCGTACACTGCCCAAATCGCTTTTCTTTTTCCCATCCATTCACATGGCCTCTCCTCATCCCATATCTGCATCGATCATGTCCAGCTATCCCTACCTCGTCACCGTCCGTTCGCCACTTCTTGTCAAGTCTCCCAGTTATCATGAAGGCCTCCACATCTTGTTGATACAGAGTCGATCGGGGTCTTTCCCAATATCAGTGAAGCAATTAGTGTGGTAGTTGATGGTGGTTAAACATCGTTTCCTCCATAAATGGAAAGTCCAGAATTGACTGCAATCTTGTCAATTCTTTCACAGGTCTTTTGGAGCACGATTGCATCTGATGGAAGTTCACGACTGTCTAGAGACTATATGTGCAGTAAACACGCAAACGTAATGTCTTCAATGTGATGTCTTGAGTTGACTGTTGGGGCTTTGTTTCAAGTATATATAGGGATTTTTCCACTTTTGTAAGCATCGATGGTTGAGCTAAGCTCCCTGGTTGTAAAGTTTTAATGAAGCATTGTTCTGGATATATATGAACTTTGGAGACTTCTTGCCTTATGAATGCCAGTTTCTCTCATGTCTTTGTTTACATTGTGTTAAAGAAGCTCGGAATTCGAGGATCCAGTCGAGCTGTAGCTATTATAGGATGATGTTGTAATGGATCACTGTAATAGTTACAGAGCCTCTAATCCGTTTTTTTTTATTTCCTTAACGTTGAACGACTTATAATTGGAGGATCCAGTCAAGTCTTCTTTCAGTTTCTTGAAGCCCTGAACCAGGAGGAACCTGCTATCAGAGTTTTTTTCCTACAAACCGCTGCAAGCCCGCTGACCAGAGCTATTTGTTCACTTTCTACTAAGTCTTCCACCTGTTCATCATTAAATCAACCCACTGGCTAAAGTTAGGATTCCATACCTCCTCTGTTCTTTATGTACCAGACTCAGTCCCTGAGTTAGAGTGATACCTCCTAGAGCCATTATCTCCGTTTGATCACCCTTTATAAACAAATCGTGACATAAAACTGATGGGCGTTGGGCTCTGCTCCTACAAGCAATCCAGGAGTGACTTCTGACTCTAACAGAATCAATACCACAAATGTTTCCATAAAGGAAAGTTGTCTTCAAACCAAGTTGTTGCATGACCTTTAGAGACATCATGTTTTCCAAAGCTCTAGAATCCAACATATAATTATTTAAACGAAAACCATTTATTCCCAAAGAAAGATAGAAAGGAGGATTGTCCTCTCCTTGAATCCCATGATACATAGTATTTAGGATAACCAGAGGATGCCCTACTTCATATTGTATCTTCAAAGTCTTCAAGAATTCTCTTCTTATAGAAGGAATATTGCACATCTCTACTACAGGTACTGGCATATTCATTTTTCCAATCATGGTTGGTACATATACATTCAAACAAATATCATCATTTGTTGGTGCAGGTTGTGGAAGCAAGTCATGAACAGGAGGTGCTTCTTTTATTGCTTTAGGTGGTGGGACTAGCACCTTGTTTCTTCTTGAGTATGTCAAGATTTCCCTTTTCCTCAACTTGTCCTTCAAGCCTTCATCCATTTGGTTTAATACTTTCAAGTGAGCTCATCTGGATGCCCACTTCTTGATTTCCTCAAGATATTCATCCATGATATCAACATACTCCTCATCTTGTAGGGAAAAAGTTGTATCAATGAAATTCAACCTATCCATAGGGCCTAAATATTCTTCATCCCTCCATCTCAACACTCATTTTCTGAATAAGTTTCTTGGCAAGGAAAACACTATAATGATCCCTCCATGTTGACCATCCCAACAAGATTCAAAGTGTTAGGTGACTTTGCCTCTTGTTGTGGCCTTGTCTTCCAACCTGATTTTTCCCTTTGTGATCTAATAAATTGAGGTCTTGGAGTATAATGATGCCTCTCCAAAGTTGTCAACATGTTCATGATATGATTTTAACTCCGGATAAACTAGGAATTCAGTTGATCAAACTTCTAATCAAAGAGTGTGACTAGATCATGTACACTATTGGTTGAAGTCTTCATCTTTGCTTCCATTCTAGCATGAGGGAACTGAAAAGGCTCAATCTTTGAGCTCATAAGATGATCTTCAATCTACACATTGTACTATTTTTCCTTTTCCAAATTTTTAGGCACCTTTTCTTTTAAGATAAAACCAAATTGTCATTCAAAAGAATTCAAGTAGAGAAGAATAACGATTGCTTCTGGCGAGCACAAGTCCTTCTAAATCAGACTATGCAAGTTGTCAAATATGGCATCGAATTCCTTCACTATTTCATCCTCTTTCTTCTTAATTTGGTTGAACTGTGTCAACAGAATTTCGTTGTCCTTCTTTATTGTCCATCTACTTTTGAACAACTTAGCGAAAGATTCATAAGATTGCAAGTGATTATCGAGAAATCCTTTGAACGACTTCTTAGCATCTTTATCAAGAGACATAGTTAGTAGCTTCATATCAACATCTTCATGTTCTACACCATTTTCTTCCATGGCCACAACAATAGAGTGAAGATACTCTTCAGGTGTAACAACATTGTTTCCAGTGAACTTTGGCAATCATTTATGATATTATTTGGGCATGGTATTGGGATACCTAGGGAAAGCGGCCATGGTCAATGGCTTGTAAAGGTTGCCATCCCAAGAACGAGACATTGTAGCAAGGAGAAGGTTACCTAGAAATAAGGTTTTGACAATGGGGGAATTATGAGGAGGCCTTCTTTTCTACTCGGAAGGCTTAAACCTTCCTTGGGGAAGAGACTTAGGGAAAGATGGGTTGTTAGGTAGTGGAGTCACTAGATGAACTTTATGAAAAGCTCATCAAAAGTGGAAAGGTAACTTCGCTCAAATGGAATCGCTAGGAAAGATAAGGGAAAACATTTTGGATAACTTTCAAAGTGTTTTTATGGGTCGGAAAGGATGAAAACTCCTCCCGACAATGGTGCCAAAAATGTTATCGCATAATTTTTAGTTTGGGAAAATCCCAACCCAAGCCACAAATGTGAGACACAACTGGTAATATCTATCACTGTCACATCAATAGGTATCCCCCTCGTTTTTGTGAAGGACAAGTCCAACACAAGTGAGGATTCTCGGGTGACCATAGGGGAATTGAGATGGGAAAATATGAGAGCTTGAAGAATGCCCATATAGGTCAAGGTCAAGGATGGGAATGAGGCTTGAGGAAAAGTCTTATGAGGTGGTAAATATTTTCCAAGGTTATTTATCTGCAAAACAATGTTAGACCTGCCCAGAACAAGACAATATGTGATGATAGAAACCTTAGACCAATGGGGAATTAGAAAAGAACCTTGCAATCCCAAATTTGCAGCAGTATGGAAATATATATCAGCAGTAAATAAGCTATGATAGCTACAAATTAAACCATCAAAATCAAGTGTATGATGTTGGAAAATTAATCTAACAATTGGTAGACAATCTTCCAATATTTAAACCAAGACTTTGATAGCAAGAGAGGGTTGTTAATAAGTATTATCAGCAGATTTTTGTAACAGCCTTATGTCTGTAGCAAACTTTTTCTACAGCAGCAAGTTATAGCCACTAAAATCAACAAGTAAGCCACCCAAACAATAGCTCTTAAACAATAAGTCATTTATGACAGCTTGCAAGTAAATTTCAGCAGTATAAAAGTTGTAAAAGAATGAGAGAGAGTGAGTTTGCAACAACCCTAATGGTTGTAGCTTAATGCTTTTTACAAAAGATTAATTACCTAGAAAATCAAGACACCCTTAAGGCACAATATAGCTTCAAGCATGTAAAATTTAATTCCAGACTTGAGCAATTCAATATCTCAAAATTTGTGTTTACCAATGCAATAATATTCAATCTCCAATGCAAAGATTAGTGTATTATCTATTGGGTAATGGAGTCTCTTGTTTTTTAGCTAGGTTTTAACACTCATCTAGGGGTGTAAGTACTTTTACTCCCTAGAGAAGATAAACCTTAGCAAGTTTTTTCTACAAGGGTGTAATCCCTTTTACTCCTTGTAGCAATCCTTTAATCCTTTTCAATAACAATAAAAGAGAAATACTTGATAGAGGGTGTATTCCCTTATACTCCTCCAAGGGTTTGAAAAAATAACCTTGAAACCAAGAAGAGGAACATACAATTGCAGAAATTCCTTACCTAATCCAAGAGATAGCATGAAAAACCCTTACTTATCAAAGAAATTCCATTCAATTTCCAAGAGAGAGAATCCAAGAGAAGTCTCTAGCCTTTATTCCACCAATAGACAAGTAAAGCATCCATGTTGCACAAGAGACAAAGAGATAAAATTCCCCAAGGAGGGCAAAAATTGCAGCCAAAAATTATGTAATTCTCAACTGAGTTGTGTCTAAAACGAAAATGAGATGGCCTCTATTTATATGAGGCCATCTAAACTAATTTGTCCACATAAAAATGTCAACCACAAATTAAAAGAGGGTCGACCCCCATTATTTTCCTTTACAAATTAAAAATAAAATTTACATAAAGTAAAACCCTCAAAAGTGTTGATGTTTTGATAGTTGCGGGAGGAAATTTCCTCTAGAAGACCTTTCTTAGATGAAGATAACATTCTGGAAGTCCAAGAAGACCATTAAACACCAAGAAGAGTACCCAGAAAAGAAGTCATCCCACACAGAAAAGGATAAAGTAAAAATAAGATTCCCAGAGAAGAAGTCGACCCAGGTAGTTGACTTGAAGACTATAAATAAGGAAGATGTCTAGCTCATTTGGACACACTCACAACACACACACACACACACACACTGAGGAAAAGGTGTGCAAGTCTAAGGAGGAAGAGGAGATGCAGAGTTGGGGTTTTTGGTTATTCTTGGTGGCTACTTTATCTTGTGCAATATCTCTCTAAGGAGGTGTGCTCTTCTTGTATTGTGTTGCTACTACAATTGTGAGCACTAGAGATGCGCTAGCCTAGTGCTAGGGTTTATATCTTGTCTGTGGCTCTTGAGATCTAGTGAATAGTTGGAATTTGTGAATAGAAATTGTCTAAGAAAGGTTGTTGGGTTTTTCCCCATTTGGGGTTTTCCCAGGATAAATATCTTGTGTTCTTTTTGTCTCTTGTTTATGTTTCTACTGCACAGTACATGATATATATATGTTAATGGTAATGAATTAAAAGAACACAGGTAACTCTAATGCTCTATAAATAAGAAAAATCTAACATGGTATCAGAGTTGGTTACCTTTAGAATAGTTTGACCACTGGAAGGAAGATCACTATAGTCGTACCTTGCAGCTGCAATACTTTGTCAAGCTCCTTGAGCACTATACCAAGGTCATTGGGGATAATTATTTCACAGAGAAATATTCCCTACCCTAGTGTACCCCCTGAAACCCTCAGCGTGCAGTTTGGTGAAGTTTGAAAAATCGAGGTTTTTTAGTGCTAGAGTTTCTATCGACGAAATTGTCAACCAATATGAGAGTAGATTGGATGAAGCAAAAGCACAAAGAACTTCCCATTCTATAGGAGAATGAGTTATTGGATCAGATGCTACAACTATAAGGAGATCGGAAATTATGCCACACAATGTCCTCTTAGACATGAAAAAGGGAAAGAAGAAGCACCATGCACATGCAACTGATGTTGAAGAGAAGAAGTCAAAGGATGAAGAGTATGTCTTTTAGCCATTAGTGCTTCCAAGCACATGATCGTGGAGTAGGATAAAATTTATAAGACAACTCAAGTGGGACAGCAGCAACTAAACTCCAAGTTTGCATATCTGGTTTGATATTTTATATTTCTACAGTTAAGTAAGTGTTAGAATAGCAGTCTTTGAAATTCTACTATTTTTATTGTTATTTTAGTAACACTTGAATATTATTGGTGCGACTACCATTAAGTAAATAATCATGGTTCAGTATTAATAAATGCACTTGTATGCAAGATGAAATTGACCTCCTCTAGGAGATTATCTTGGTTACTAACCTTGTTCCAGGCAAGTTATCTTGTAAACTCCATGGATATGTTGTTGTTCTTGTCTCTTGTTCGAGGTAGGTCATAGGCGATAGCTATGAGAGGGAGATATAATGACGGTTGTAGGAGACAACATATTAGATGGTCTCTAGCTGAGACATGGAGATGTGTATATGACCATACACATCCATCTAATGAAGGAAGGAGGACAAAGTCAGAACCTTCTCGAAATAAGGGTACTTTTGTGAATACATAATATCTCATATGGAGAGAAATTATAAGGAGAAAAAGGCTCCAAAGATGAATGTACAGATCCCTCTAGTTCAGTTAATCACTCTTCAGATCATCAGGAAGAGTCAGTAGAGCCAGAAGAGCCTACCCATAATTGTTATAGAGACCAGCATGGTCTCGTGATACTTTACAGGATGCAAAGGCAGGGTACAGATATGTGGAATTGATGATCCATATCATGAGGAGGAGCAGATGACTCCACCATTGGTGATGTAGGTGGCCCCACTAAGTACCAGCTTAGAAGGAACTAGAGTTCAAAGGGATTCAACCCTCAGGATCCAGTAGAGGAGGTCAACACATGTAGAGGGAGAAGATGGCTTCGGATATTATATAGACTTAAATGGAGTCAAGATTTATATGGAGCATGCATACTCAAAGTAATCCTGATCTTAGAGAGAGTTAGTGGCTTAGAGACTTCCATTCATAAAGTATTCCTCCTCATATTTAGATGGGAGAGAGAGGCATCTTTTAGGACTGACAGACAGAAGTCTAGATCAAATTTTCATAGGCTTTGAGGAGATATGAGACCTCCTGGGAAGATTCCCTTGTTTCAGTGACAGAGGAGGAAGCCAGTTAGAAGGACTGGGATATGGATTTTTCCTTGTTTTTGAGACCAGAAGGGAAGTCAGTGGTGACTTCCAAGTTGATATACAAGATCAAGCATGCTACAAATGGTGGTATAGATATGTAAAAATCTTGATTTGTGGCCTGAGGACTCTCCTAGAAAGAGGGAGAATATTATGATGAGACACTTGCTACAGTACCTAGAAGAAGTGTACATAGAGCAGCCACAAGATACATGAGAAGGATTCTCATGTCTGTAGATTGATTAAGGCTTTGTATGGGCCTAAGAAGGCACCCAGAGCATGGTATGCTAGGATAGATAGCTACCTGATGGACTTGGGATTTACTAAGAGTGATGTGAATCCCAACCTTTACTATGAGGTTGAGAATGGATGTCCATTGATCTTGGTTCTATATGTGGATGGCCTATTTTTGATAGGAGATGAGAAACTCATAGTTGGGTGCAAGAGGGAGCTCACTTCAGATATCGAGATGAAGGATCTAGGTCCGATGCATTACTTTTTGGATCTAGAGGTGTGTGGACCATACTAGTGAATCTTCCTCCTCTTTTAGGTATGTATAGTTAATATTCAGTCTATAATTGAAGGAGTTCCATTGGTTTCAATCCTATCCCTCCAACCATAGATATTCTACTCATTTCCAACCATCGTGATAATTATTTCCTCTCCTTGTCTTTGCTTCACCAACCAAATTGTAAATTCCTTGTTCTCTAATATTTTCAATGAAACCCTCATTTAGTCTAAAAGAAGAACCACTTCTTATACAAGCGTCAAGTCCTACCCTAACACTTCTTTTGTTCCCCACTTTCCATGCCAACCAATTCCCCACCAATGGGAAGGCTAGTACTAATGCCTTCCATATAATGGAAGCATTTGTATAGGATTTAGTCATTTTCCTAATATAGTCAAGGAAAAAAGGCTAAAATCCTTGGATTGATGTGTTGTGCCCTTAAATAGGTCTATAAGATGATTTTTTTGTTAAGATCCCAATATTCTAAAAATGTTTGGCCACCCCATGTTCTCTCGCAGATTTCAGGGAGGTTTTTTGTGGATGTAGTTGTGTCGTGAACCACATGTAATATATAATATTAATATTATATTTTCACTTTTATTAAATTATTATGGCATATCATAGCTATACAAAAACACTCTCAGTGGTATAAACATGTACTCTATGGAAACTTCATGTAAAAAGGAAAATCAAATGACCAATCCTTTCTATGACAAAAATTGTAAAATTCCCATAAAAGACATCGAGGAAACCTACAACGAGTCTCTAAAATATGACAAGATAAATAGTTACAAAGCACTAATTAAAATAAAAAAGAATAGAAAGCAAGAGAAGCTTTGACACCTTTCTAAATATGATCCCAAAAAATTCTAGAGGTAAATTCTAACTCAAAAAACTAAAGAAAATAATATGAGTGTTATTAGTGCCCTGAGGGATTGGAATTGATACCTTAAGAATTTTTCTAAATACCCTAATGTTGAATCCAAACCCTTATTGCAAAGAAAAAGGTTTTTACTTTAGAAGACAATGAGTTTGGGGTTAAATAGCTTTCAAAAGGGGAAGCTACAAACATCGAAGGATATAAACTTAAATCTTAAAATTTGGAGGTTGTGTGCTTATCCCTCACATTCACAAGATTTTCAATATGGTAGTCAAGTAGGGTTTCCCTAAACCATGAAATCAAAGCATCATTGTTCTTATTTTTAAAAGCGGGAGAAAAATAACCCCTCAAATTATAGGACCATTATGATTATCCCTCTTCTAGACAAGTTATACGGAATTATTCTAGAAAAGAAGATTAGCATATGGTTAGAAATTCAAGGAAAAAAAGGCTAAAATCCAAGTTGGTTTTAGAAGCTAACATTCAACCATGAACCACTTAATTACACTTAGGATTATAGAAAAGAAAGGTTGAAATAATAAAATCAATATTTTGTGTTGCTTAGTTGACTTTAGGAAATATTTGGTACAATGTCCAAAAATAACCTTTGAAATAGATTAGAAGAGTTAAAGGTTCATTTTTAGTTGAGAGATACTACAATAAGGTTGTACTAGAAATTTATCACCAAGTTTAGGAACAATTAGGGTTGGTCAAAAGAAACCAGTTGTAATATAGGGGTTAAACATGGTTGTCCCTTGTCTCATACCCATTTCAACAATACATGGATGAGTTAGAGCCATGTTTGGAAGAAACATGTTGCATTGGCACTACTTTGACTAGAATACTCATCATCCTTCTTATTTACACTGATGATATTTTTCTTATGGTGAGGTAACTCTCAAATCTCAACAACAAACTAACAATTCTCAAATATTTATGTTCTATCATAGGTATATTAGTAAACACTAGTAAGACAAAGATTTTGATAATTGAATCCAGAAAGATCACTTACACTAATTTTATGTATGACAATAACAACTTAGAGGAAGTTAATTCATACAAATATCTTGGAGTTGACCTTCATCACAAGATTAACTGAAACTAGCATTGAGAATATGATTAATGGAAGATGAAAGCCTATTTTGGTCTTGAGAACAATGGTAAATCAACGAATTTCTAGTTTTGGGAAAAAACAAATCCCTCATTAAGACTCTTGTCACACATGTTATCTTATATGGATGTGAAGTTTGGGGCTATAAAATCTCTATAAAATCTTAGAGGAAAATTGAGAAAATAAAGAAGTTTTTTAATATTTAAAATATTAAAATTAAAAGCAATACATCCTATCCAAACCTCCTTATAAAAGCTAGTCATTCATTCATCGAGAGTATGGCTACGACTAGGTATCTAATGTATGCACACAAGATAAATAACATGTAAGGAAAATAATTAATAGGATTTCTTCAAACTCCATCACCTATATCTTAAGAGGGTTTGGCATAAAGATTTTAATTCTTGGTTAAACCATTAGAGAATAGAAGAGGTCACTCTGCATAATATTATTACCATTATAAATACTATCACATCTAAATTAAAGGAGAAATTGTGGTGCAACAAAGAAATAGAGGGTAAGAGAAAATTAAGGTATTATAAAGAAATCATTAAGCCTAATCTACAAAAACAAAAATATTTTTTCTATGGCTAGCTTCAAAAAGAAAATCAACATTACTAAAAGACGAACTAACTCTCACGAGCTCCATTGTGAAACAAGGAAAAAACTTTGTTGTCTTTGTGATTCTAAGAAGGTGAAGGATGAAAATCATTTTTCTTTAATTGTGTTGAATGTGCACATATTAAATCTCAATTTCAAAATATGCGTAACACTATCGATCTTCCTAACATGTTTTTCTTTTTTACTTGAAAAGGGTAAATTTGTATTAAAATGATGTTGCAGCCACACTGTTCAGCTTAATAATAAAAAAACAAAAGGATTGTTCATATGCCTTCACATCTGAACATAAGCAAATTTTAACTAATTTTGGCACTATGCCTATAGTCTTGTTGCTTCCTGAGTAATTACATTGAATTTTTCTAGTGTATATTCTATTAAACTGACCTAAGAACAAAATTGTCTTGCAAAACATGCTAAAAATATGGTTCTAATTGAAAGCATGCCATTTGTGGGATTAATTTTGAATCTCATGAAGGTGTTATTCACTTCTTCCACAGCTCCATCTCCACTTCCCTGGTCCCTTGTTGAACTGATTGTTCTTCTTTGTCCTCCTCCAGTACCAAACCCAAATTATATGTTACGCAACCTCAAACCAATATATTCTTATCAATTTTGTCTCCATGTGGAGAAATATGTTGCACTTTGCCTCTAAATGGTCAATTAATCTCTTTTTTTGGCTCATTAATTCCATAATCTTGACATACCTAGTTCTATGAATGATCCACAAAGATCTTTTAATGACTGTGGTTGAGTTTTTAATTGCATGTGTTAATTAACCATTTATGAAGTTGAATGAAAGAGGATGAAGATGAGAATATATATATCAGTCATAATACAAAATATAGATCTGAACTGAAGAAATAAGAACAACAAACCATAACAAGAGAAGTGATAACGAAGTTCGACACGAAATTGCCTACGTCTCTGGGCCTTTGTCTCAATGGGGGAGGCTTCTTTATTTATGTTCAAAGCTCAAAAATTACATCGCAGTAGTGCCATTAGGCTACAATAATGATCTAGTCATGTTATTCCAGATCTCTAGAACCCAACAGAAGAAACGGCACGCAAAACTGATAATCGAAGCTCCCAGAAATGGCCCGCAAGCGTTTTCTCCTCAACAGCTTCCCTGCATAAAAATGGCTTTGGCTTGGCTTCCCTTCAGCATAACTCTCCTCTGATTGTCCTCCATGGCCTCAAATAGGCCTAGTTTTTAAAGATCTGAAGTTGGTTATCCATCCTCAACTTCCTCCCAAAATCTGGGCTAAAAAAAATCCCAATATCTCCCAATAATAGCCAAAATCTCCATTAACAGGCCTAAAAAATCATAAAAAAATCCAAAAACATAGCATAAAAACCCACATTTGCAAATATTTGGGGATAATCCCCCTTTGTCCCATGCGCACCCCTAAAATTGGTCATATGGATAGACATGTGGCCAAGCGCCAACCCTTTTGGCTGCGCGTTGGCCTGAAATAGGCTCCAGCCCCTGGTCTTTGGGCGCTTTCCACGGGACCTATGGGCTATGGATAGAGCCCCGTGCATCAAAAGTGGATAAGCCCTTGGATTTTGGGTGGATACCATGTAACCGATGGCTCCATAGTGGATGGGTGTTTATTCCATGTGTCGCACTCACCCCCCCCCGGTCATATGCTACAACGATAAACCACAGGCTGGGGCTTAGCCCCAGCCCCCTCCTTCTGTGCCATATTAAAACATATACATTTCATATAGTTTATGTTTGGCTTGTATAAACAAGCTTCACACATGGTGGTTGGGACTTTGTAAAAGTGCTATGCTCGTTGGGAGAGGTCGTGGGTTCTAATCTTGCTAACTCCAAAACTTTTGCACACCAATGAGCCAACCAATGGGTGCCACGTGGCAGCCCATGATTGGGCCACATGGAACCTCCCCATTCGACAAACCAATGCCACTTGTCAACTGATGACTAGTCCAGTTTCTTGCCACATGTTTTCCCTATCAGCAAACCTTCCCAATCACCACTTGCTAGAGAGTGCCACGTCACCTTTTGACTGTACTTTTTTTTTACTTTTTAGCTGTTTGGGAAAATGGCCAGAGTGTGATAACTCTTGCATACGGCGTCCATTTGAGAAAGTAAATATATGGCCGGAATCAGCACGACGAGCTGGTTGCAATGGAATTGGTTTCGTCCAATTCTGAGAACTTTCATTTTTGAGCCTTTTTGAGCCCTGTCAAGCTCCTGGATCCGATTCTGGATCAAACCTCCCCACTAAAGGACCTTTTGGTCCCCAAAAGGTTACTGACTAGTCAACAAGCTCAGGATAGGCCACCCGGCTTGTCCTCTGTCTCTGAACTCTATCCTGTGCACCTGTCTCATCAAGATCAACTGTAACACAATCATGACAGCTGACAACATATTGTTAGTTATTTGAACCCTCTTACATCTTACTGAAGCCACTATCATCCATGTAGACAACATTACTAATGATAGCATCAAAAAGACAACTGCAAATGAGATGATATACTTGTAATATTTGCATGACATGAGCTTATCTTGAAGCAACTTATGATTGATTTTCCATTCAACAATCATTTCCTGTTCATGCTTAAGATTGATTACTTCATTTGAAACAATTTTTGGTTTGTTGTTTGCTTGCACTGCCTTCTTTAATTGTTCCATTGTTTGAAGTGTTTTATTTTCCTTAACATGATGAGCATGAACCACATAATCTTGACCTGCTTTGGTTAATTGATATTGATTCTTTGTCCAGTAGAAGATTGCCTTACGATCATATAAGTATGGACTACCTAAGACCATTCCACATTCTCTTAAAGGCACTACATCACATGTTACTTCGTCCACATACTTAGATGAAATTGCAAATTTGATTGTGCACTACTTTGTTATGTGCATTTGATGATGATTGCTTATCCATCTAAGTGTGTAAGGCTTATGATGTGCTTGTGTTTTTAACCCCAATTGCTTAACCAATTCTTCTGAGATTAGATTAGATTGAGATCCACTGTCGATTAATGTGTCTATATTAGTGTGTCACATGATGGTCCTTATATGAAACAAGTTACTTCTACAATCAATTCCTTCACCAATTTTACCTATCATACCAACCAATGAGATCGTTGATTCATCACCTGAATCCGATCCCAAGTCTGTGGGTCTTGTTGTCACTACCACTGTTTGCATTCCCTTCTTTTCCTTGAACCACTTTGGCCTCTTCTCAGGATGCAACTGCCAACATCTTTCCTCATCATGTCCCTCTTTCTTGCAATGATTGCAAGAGGGCTTCCCTTCCTTCCTCGTCACTACATTTTAATTCTTGCCATGCCATTTCCTCCTGTCCTCTTTCCTTGAAGATGATGATTCCCCTGACACACCTACTTTTCCTACTTCAATATGTGTAGCTTGAACAAAAACCTCATCAAGGTTAGTGGGTCCAAACATGAATACAATGTTTCTAATATGTGCAGGTAAACCTCCTATATACTTCATAAGGGTTTTCTATGTATGTAAAGGGATATCTAACATCAATGCCATTTTTTGAAATCCATCAGTATACTCTTGCACCGTTTGTCCTTTTCTTAGTTTTAAAGATTGTCATTCAATTAATTCTTTTTCTTTATAACCCAAAGGATAGAATTGTTTCCTAAGTGTATAAATGAAGTTTTTCCATGATGGAAATACATTACCCACTTGTTGCGTTCTGTTTTGCAACTTTCTTTGCCACTAGATGAGAGTTGTTCCTACAAGTCTCAAAGATGCCAACTTGATTTGTGTGGCCTCATCTTTGATCTGTTGCACACTACAGTAAACCTCCATCTGCCTGACCCAATTGTCAAGTCTCTCTTCATTAACTTCACCATCATATATGGGTAACTCAAATTTAACATCAATTTTTAACAATGGCATTTCATTCTTATGCTTATGAACATGTTTCTTTGCATTAGATTTAGAACTTGAACTTGAAGAAGAAGGAGAAGAAGGAGGTGATGATGGAGGTGAAGGAGGAATCTAAGGATGATCCTCTTCCTCTTCAATTTTTCCCTTTGAAGATTCACCCAAAACTGGTTTCTTTCGTTCCAATTAATCCTCATACAAAATTTCACCATCTCTGACATAGCAAGGAAAGTTTTCTGGAACTCTTTCTCATCCTGAGAAAGCCCTTCTTTCGATTCCATCTTCTTGCTGTGAGAAGCTCTCTTTCTCAATCCAATTAATGGATTCTATGCAACAATATTGCCTTCAACACACTGTAGCTTTTCCCTGGTTAACATGCAAAACTCAAATCCAAACGTCAACTAGCTCTAATACCACTTGATCTGAAAAAGATCTTTTAATGACTGTGGTTGAGTTTTTAATTGTATGTGTTAATTAACCATTTATGAAGTTGAATGAAAGAGGATGAAGATGATAATATATATATCAATCATAATAAAAAATATAAATCTAAACTGAAGCAATAAGAACAACAAACCATAACAAGAGAAGTGATAACGAAGTTTGGCAAAAAATTGCCTACATCTCCATGCCTTTGTCTCAGTGGGGGAGACTTCTTTATTTCTGTTCAAATCTCAAAAGGTACATCGCAGTAATGCCATTAGGTTACAAGACTAATATGTTCATGTTCTTCCAGATCTCTAGAACCCATCAGAAGAAACGACATGCAAAACTGATGATCAGAGCTCCCAGAAATGGCCTGCAAGTGTTTTCTCCTCAACAACTTCCCTGCATAAAAATGGCTTTGGCTTGGCTTCCCTTCAGAAAAACTCTACTCTGACTGTCCTCCATGGCCTCAAAAAGGCCTGGTTTTTATAGACCTGAAGTTGGTTATCCATCCCCAACTTCCTCCCAAAATCTGGGCTCAAAAAAAGCCCAATATCTGCCAATAATAGCCAAAATCTCCATTAACAGGCCTAAAAAATCATAAAAAAAATCCAAAAACATAGCATAAAAACCCACATTTGCAAATATTTGGGGATAATTCCCCTTTGTCCCATGCATGCCCCTAAACTTGGCCATATGGATAGACATGTGGCCAAGCACCAACCCTTTTGGCTGCGTGTTGGCCTGAAATAGGCTCCAGCCCCTAGTCTTTGGGTGCTTTCCACGAGACCTATGGATAGAACCTCGCACATCAAAAGTGGATAAGCCCCTGGATTTTGGGTGGATACCATGTAACCAATGGCTCCCTAGTGGATGGGTGTTTATTCCATGTGTCTCGCTCCCCCCCGGTCATATGATACAACGATAAACCACGGGCTGGGGCTTAGCCCCAACCCCCTCCTTCCGCGCCATATTACAACATATACATTTTATATAGTTTATGTTTGTCTTGTATAAACAAGCTTCACACAAGGTGCATTGGTGGTTGGGACTTTGTAAAAGCGCTATGCTCGTTGGGAGAGGTCACGGGTTCTAATCTTGCTAACTCCAAAACTTTTTCACACCATTGAGACAACCAATGGGTGCCATGTGGCACCTCCCCATTCGACAAACCAATGCCACTTGTCAACTGATGACTGGTCCATTTTCCTACCACATGTCTGCTCTGTCAGCAAACCTGCCCAGTCACCACTTGCCAGAGAGTGCCATGTCACCTTTTGACTGTTTACTTTTTTTTTACTTTTTCGTTGTTTGGGAAAACGATTAGAGTGTGATAACTCTCACATATGATGATCGTTTGAGAAAGTAAATATATGGCCAGAATCAGCATGACAAGACGGTCACAATGGAATTGGTTTCATTTGATTTTGAGAACTTTCATTTTTGAGCCTTTTTGAGCCCTGTCAGGCTCCTGGATCCAATTCTGGATCAATGAAACTCATCCTAGGCATTCACTCTATTAATTAGGCTAGATATAGAAGAATTTTTTTTTCAAGGAATCTCTCATGTCTCCTTAATGCATGGCTATTATCCAATTACCCACAAAATGCACAATGACCAAGGTGATTATGCTCTCCCATATTCCTTGTCTTCCTGGATGACTGGGTTGTGTGTGAGAAACCAACCACTATGATTCAAGAGCTTGAATCCTATTCTACTACATTGGCAAAGGGATCGAACCATGTTCTAGAATAATTCCCACTCCCCTACTCGATCCCTAATGGTCTTGGCTATCAAAAAACACAAAACATAGAACACCGAAATTCCTAATCCACTCTGGCGAAATCCCAACTACATCTACCATATTGAATGGTGAGAGCATATGAAACTGCTCTAAATTCAAATGGAATGAGCGAGAGAGTCCTTTGAGGTTGAGGGGATTTAATTATTCTCCCATTTGTATTATGTCATGCCACCACTCAGATTTACATGGAACCATTGATCTCATACCTCCACTTGACATAAAAGAGATTTGGATTGTCCATAAATTATAAAACTATGGGATTGGAGATGTTAAAATCCCACCTTTTATTCAAATTTTCCCAGCCTCCAAGTGTGAAGCACCATTTCCTAATTGGTCTACTTGATGATTTAATTTCCTAAGAACATTATAATATTTGATCAAGATGAATATTTTTTCCTCCTACCTTGTTCTTGTTATGAGTCGAACTAGATTACAATTCACTAAGGTTATAGAATTGTTCATATGTCATATGATAAGAGAGGAGTCTCCTATAGCTATCAAATGTTAGATTCACCTAGGGTCTAGGTTCTTGAGCCCTTTTTATAGGGGCAATGCCTCTTCTTGGTTTTTAGAAGAAACCCAAGGCCCCATTCAAAGCCAGAAATGACGAATTTTTACTTCCCTCGGCTTGAATTTCTTTATTGATTGAATGAGAATGCGTTTAAAATCTAATTTGATAATATACCAT
Organism: Picea sitchensis; assembly: GCA_010110895.2. Classification (NCBI taxonomy): domain Eukaryota; kingdom Viridiplantae; phylum Streptophyta; class Pinopsida; order Pinales; family Pinaceae; genus Picea; species Picea sitchensis. Next base: position 94,511 of record SNQJ01S0041149.1, read on the forward strand.
CATTCTCTATAAAAGTGAATACATTCGATCCTATGGTTTTTTTTGGGTTCAATACTATTACCTCGGTGATATCCTCTTCTTAAATATCTTTTGTTAGCATCGTGTTCTCGTCTATGGATACCACACCTGAAATGTCTTGAAGAATTCCACGAGTGCATTAGGATCTGATTCGTCCTCCTTGTTATATAGATTCTCAAAGTGATTTGTGTCTACCTCCTTGATATCTTCAAAATCTCTCAAATAATCTCCATTTTCAATCCTTATCAACTTTACTATATTTTTCTAAAACCTGCCCTTCGTTTTCTTATGGAAAAATAATGTGTTTGTATCCTAATTGAAGCCAAAGGATTTGTGATTTTAGATGCCATACCTCCTCCTTTTTCCTACATTATTTATGAATTTTCCCACTAAGCTCTATTTATTTCACTAAACATCAATTTTTCACTTCATCATGTCCCTTCTTGATTACAAGTCCTAAAGTTGATTTTGTAGATCGATTTTTTCTTGAACGTGTAACATGTGTGAACTTTGGCCCATGATTGCAATGCAAACTTAATCGGTCTAAGATTATCTTCCCATATATAAGAGGGATCCTTTCTCATAGGATACTTCCAAGTCTCAGAGATGATTTCCATGGCTCTTTGATTGTGCAACCATAGTTGATTGAATCTAAAGGGGATGGAGCCAAGGTTTTGAGGAATATGGAAGGTACGTTGGATTGATTGATGGTCTAAAACATTGGATGGAGTGATATCAGATGTTATGGACTAGTTATCAAGAAAAATATTTCTATGGAAAAAGAAATAGTCTAATATGACTACAATATACCCTGGTTCTAGTCTCCTATTAGTCAGGGTGAACTTTCCTTTTTTAGTTTGGTATCTATTAAATCCCAGTTTACAATGAGATCCTATGTGCTCTCTCTGAATGAATCTCTATTAATACTTCCTCTTCTTTTCTTTGTTGGATAGAACTACATTTAAGTCCCCAACTATAATGATCTTCTCGGTATATTATGTTTCCCTTATAGCAAGCAATAATTCCCAACATTCGTATTTCTCTCTACAATGAATAGGCATGTAAACATTGAATAGATGGATTTTTTTTACCTAAGTGTTGATGAGTGATGCTTGAAAAAATTTAGTGTTGTGTTCTTTGAGAGTGAACCATTCCAAATGTTGTGTTATCTCATAATGTGCATAAGCCTCTTGAAGCACCTATGGCACTAATTGATACTCGTGTACTGCATTTCCATTGTTTCTTTCCAATTTCTAGCATCTTTGTTTCATCAATCTTAGTCTCTCATATGAGGATGACTATTGGTTTTTAGACCTAATTAAGTCCCTAAGTGCTTCTTCTTTGAATTTTCTACCTAAACCCCTACAATTCCAAGAGACTACATTCATTATTTAACTAGTCGGGGTTTGGAATTATTACATGTATGTCCTTCCAATGATCCTTGTTTTCTTGGAATTTTTAATGAATGAAATTTACCTCCTCCCACTAGCGAGCTTTCAACGGTTGTTTAGGTGCCTAATTGTTTTTTTATTGGATTCTTCCTCTCTCCTTTACCTTCCCACTTTTCATTTGATGTTCTTCTAAGGACATTCTTCTTTAGTATTATCATCTTCCATATATTTATGTGCTTTATTTCTAGTGATCAAACCACTAGATTGTAAATGTGGCTTTCCTGAAATAGGATCAATTTTTTCTTGACCTGAATCTAAAATGACATCAAGATTGTGATCCAGGTGGATATTGGGGGCCACCCACCTATTCCACTTGGTCCCACACCATTGTTTCTTTCAGTTTTCCAGTTTCCTTAATTGTAGCACAATTTGCTATTTTTAGCAGTTCTTTGGGTCCTAAACTTCCGGAGCTGTTTTGAGGCCCTAAACGACGTTTTTTGGGCATGAATGCTCCAGCGAATATGAGTCTATTTTGGACTCGATGTTCACTGTTAGCAGTGTATTCCTCGAACAAATCCTTCTAACGATGTATCATGTGCATCAAACAGAGATAGTATGCCAAAGTTACGACCCTGGGAAATTGATGTACCAATTTACCCCAATGGGGCCCATATTCTGGTGTTTTATCTCCTAGGGTTAGGTTTTTGGATGTTTATGGTTTTCCATTGTTTCTCAGTAATATATAGGCCTTCGAGCCTCACTGTAATAGAGGCCAGTAGCCACCACATCTCTTCTCAGAGATAACCTACCAGCGCCCTAGCTAGTTTATTTCCATTCTGTCTATAAGCATTTTTTAGTCATTTGTTATTAATGAAATGAAGTCATATTTCCGTTGCATCTCTATGTTTATGTGTATTTCTGTATTTCATTGTGCTCCTACATAAATCTGGATCACTGGTATCAGATCGGTCTTCTTGTTCTTGATCTTTCTTTGCATGTCCCCAACGAGGTTGGGGTATAAGGAGTTGGGGCTCGATCTGGTTGAACCTTTGCAAGATCAGTCTCGCAAGCCTTGACGACCGCCCATGGGGGAAGAAAAGAAATATGAGGGAGTAGGATATCCTATCAAAATGTTGCTCAAGGAGGCCCTTGAGAAACAAAGGAACGTGATGATGGACAATTTTGCCCAGATTCTTCAACGGATTCCCACTAGTGGCGCATCGACATCCAACAGCCACTCTGGAGGCACCACTCCTTTTAAGGTACAAGTAAACTTTGACATTCCCATATTTGAGGGAAAAATAGATGTAGATATCGTAGAAAGATGGTTGAATCTGTTAGAAGGATATTTCTCGGTTCATGAATTTTCTAACCGAGAAAGAATTATTTTCACACTCCTCAAAGCCGCCCACCATGTCAAGGACTGGTGGGAAACCTACTCGGAGCAACAGGGCGAGGGGAAACCTCTCTATTCTTGGTCACACCCACTTGGAATTCTTTCTGAGATGCCATCAAGGAACAATATTATCCCGTGGGGAGCTATGAGGACAAATACATACAATGGACTACGCTGTGGCAGCAAAGGGACCAAGATGTGCATGAGATGACAAATCTATTTCATACCCTACGCAAAAAGTTGGGTATCAAAGATTCAGAGAAACATTTGGTGTTAAAGTACCATATTTGTCTGCACAGATACATTCAGGAGGAAATGGAGTTCCTCGACATCTCCTCACTTGGTGTGGCATACCAATATGCTGCCAAGATTGAGTAGAAGTTCAAACAAAAAAAGTGAGAATTTGGGTCTGTGAATCAGAAGCAAGGGAAAGGTACCCCCAAACCACAAAACAAAGGACCAAGCCAAGGTGGGGTGGCCCAGGATAACCCACCAAAGCCACAAGAAAATAACAACACCACAAAGCCAAAAAAGGACACGGGGAAGTGGTGTGAGTTCCATAAGAGCTCCACTCACAACACAAGTGAGTGTCAGGCCAAGCAGTCACTGGT
>SNQJ01S0041149.1:97936-110280 GCA_010110895.2 Picea sitchensis
GTACAAGCAACGACATGATCAACATCGGGTGTCACACAACTTACGGGTGGGCAACAAAGTGTGGCTACATTTGCAAAAGGAGTGCCTCGCTGGACCCTACCGCAAGATTCGCCCACTCCGATATGGGCCATACACTATCACCAAGGTTGTAGGGTACAATTCCTTTGAGCTTGGTATTCCACCATTCCTTGGTCTGCACCTAGTGTTCAATGTGGACCACCTTCGGCCCTACTTTCCACCTCTACTAGACACATCCGACATGGCAGAACAAATCACACCAACAGAGTTAAACCCAGATTGCATGGAACATGCCACAACTAATCGAATTATGGACACACAGATCAAGAACACCCGCCAACAGAGGATCCATCTATATCGATTTGTCAAAGCAAGCCAACTCCTTCACCAGGGCAAGTGGCTCACCAGGGACCAAGTTCAGCAAAAGTTTCCTCATCTCATAGAGGAACTCAATGCAATGGGGACCATTGCTTCCTAAGGGAGGAGGAATGATCTAGGTGGATATTGGGGGCCACCCACCTATTCCACTTGGACCCACACCATTGTTTCTTTCAGTTTTTCAGTTTCCTTAATTGTAGAACAATTTACTATTTTTAGCAGTTCTTCGGGTCCTGAACTTCCGGAGCTGTTTTGAGGCCCTAAACAATGTTTTTTGGGCATGAATGCTCCGGTGAATATGAGTCTTTTTTGAACTTTATATTCGATGTCAGCAGTGTAGTCCTCGGATAGATCTTTCTAATGATGTATCATGTGCATCAAACGGAGATAGTATGCCAAAGTTATGACCCCAGGAAATTGATGTACCAATTTACCCCAATGGGGCCCATATTCTAGCGTTTCATCTCCTAGGGTTAGGTTTTTGGATGTTTAGGGTTTTCCATTGTTTCTCAGTAATATATAGGCCTTCGAGCCTCATTTTAATAGGCATTTCAGAGGCTAGTAGCTGCCACATCTCTTCTCAGAGATAAGCTACCAGCGCCCTAGCTAGTTTATTTCCATTCTGTCTGTAAGCATTTTTCAGTCATTTGTTATTAATGAAATGAAGTCTTATTTCCGCTGCATCTCTGCATTTATGTGTATTTCTATATTTCATTGTGTTCCTACATAAATCCAAATCAGATTGGGAGTAAGGAGAGACTCCACCTATGAGACTGTGTAGAATGGTGGTTTTAGTCTTTAACTTTGCTAATGACTATTGAGCTATTCTCTTCCCTACCCTATCTATTCCTAACATCATTTTGCACTTTGTTTTCTCCCTCTACAATTTTAAAGTGAGCTTGCATTGTATGTTTTGAGTGTTTTATAACATTTTGTTAGTATGATTAAGGTAGTATTAGATTGTTTAGAATCTCTCTGTTAGAGTCCTATATTTCATAGGATCAGATAGTGATTGAAATTTATTCCTTCAGTGATTCTATGTGGTAAATGATATTTCATTCTGCAAATAATTTCCCAAAGGAAAAAGAAAAGAAAACATAAGCAGGGTTTTGCATTTCAAAATATTCCCTAAGTTAATCAAATTTGGTTAATTTAGCGTTGGAAAATAAAATTGTAGTCTAAAATGGAAAAAAACGATCTTAGCACTACCCAACGCATAATTTTTATCCTAAGGTTGCAAGCGAAAAAGACTTTTTTTCATGTAGTGCCTAAATCCCGCGCTAGTCTCGATCAGTAGAATTCCCATTGCTCAGATCGATGGTCCTTAGTGCATTTCAGACACCCCCGACCTTTTTCCTTTAACGGTCGGGGGGATCCGAAAAGTGGTTTTCCCCACTGTGGGTCCCACCTAATGTGGCGCGTCCTCATTATTTTGGACCCCCCCCCTCTCAAATATACTTACCGCCTACCCCCCCCTTGGAAATCTAACTGAACCACCATCTAATACCGCTCCTCTCCCGACTTAACACCTATCCTCTACTCACCTACCGCATATTCTCATCTTCTCATCACACGCCACCTATCTCCTCATTCTCGATACCATCCAAATCTCCACCTATCCCCATCGCTTACACTCCCACTTCTACTCATCCCATGTCCCTATTGGACACTTGTCCCCACATCATCTTATTCATAACAAATCACATTTTTCCCATGACCATTTTGACCGACAGCTATTCCATAACGATCTTGTGCCATTAAAAAAAAACATCGTGGCAGTCAGAAGGTAAAATATCTCATATTTCAAGCATCATCTGACTATCCATATCAAACGCATATCAACACCAGTCAGGTACGTCGGATCTTGTAACTTGTGCAAAGTTTAATCATGGCCCAATATGTCGGTGGTCACAGTTCTGTCTTGGTCACTCTTCCACTTCAGATTCTGGCCTTTGGGTAATAGCATTTCCATTTATTCATTTCACCCGAAGGCCTGAAATCATGGTTCCTTGTGCTCTCAAATCCTATTTCCATAATCATTTTTCTGAGTGGAAAGGTTCCTTTTGGTTTATGATTAATTTCAAGTGTTTCAAAAAGGCTCCTTCTACTTCGCGAGAAATGTGGACATTTGAGAATCCACAAGCTTTGATAAACAGTCAGAGAATAAGAATAGGTGATAGTAATAAGTTCATGGTGGACTCTAGCTCCAACAAGGATAGTGAATCATGGGATCTATTTTAATATTGTGATAAAATCCTACATTTAGTTCTTGATGGGATAAGTTTGAGAATATGTTTATGTGAAGAGGTGTATTGGATCTATTTTTTATGAACAAGCATCCCAACTGCCCAAATTTTATTCATGATAATTAGTAGGTCATCTAGCATCTGTAGGTAGTCAAATAGATCTAAGTATGCAAGTGGCATATGATGGCTTTAAACATTTCAAATCGATATAATCAAGCTTCATCATTCCAGATATTTGGCAAAATGTTCCATAAGTATTGCATCTTCACTTTGTTTTTAACATATGGATTAATCTTGACTCTAGATCCATTTTTTTTCCGAAATTCAATCAATGATTGTAGATAAATCCAAATTCAAGTGAAGACACCTGGCAGCTAAAGATCAGCAGTTAATCATTGATTCCAGAATCCAATTCCATATTTTACAGAAGTATCCACAGTCACCAATAAAGACCATCAGCTAAGCAGAAGTCAAAGATAGATCATCAACGACTGACAATCAAATCAAGCACCTGAAATTCGAACTGATCTTAAAGGTTCCTATATTTTTTGTAATTAACAGATACAGTTAGTTTAGATATTTCTAAAAATAAATCCTACTCATTTATGACATGATCCTTTGTAAACAACTTATAAATACTTTCCATTTCGAAGTATTAAAGGTTGGGACCTGTTCTTAGGATAGGATAAATATTGTAAGGCAACCCACAGAAACACCATTGATCATATTTTCAGTTATACAGTGCAGCATTGCAGGATTCTTGTGTTAGATTGTTGGCAATGTATTTCTCTCTTTGTCAAATGTTTTCTTATGCTTTGTAATAATTTCATATATTTCCAATTCCAATCATTAAAATAAAGTCAAAAGAACAAAATTTACCTTATATACTCTGTCTCTGGTTTTTTAATGATGTATATGTTTTCATCTGAAACTGAGTGAAGGAATTCTTAATTTCTCCTATGCTTAGTGGGCTTTCCCCTCTTTTCCCTCTTACTCATTTCATTTAATCTGAATAGAGCCAACAATTTTACTACCCTTCCCTGCAATAATATCATGTTAATCTTGTATTTGAGAAATCCAAATCTGTGACTCCATTTTCCCAATGGCCCATTTTCCCTGTTCCAACCAACAATTCAAAAAACCAAACCCTATATTATCATAACTAGCCTAAAATTCCCAGCAAACAAGGATAAATATTATAGAGAGATCCCTCTCTGAGTCTAAGAGGGCTAGATCCTAGACTCCAAAGTGGTTTTGTAGTTACCTCTGTCAACTTCTTCCTCGGCCTGAGAAATTACAGAGTGCTAACATAGTGGCGACCATAATGGGGATCTAAACCTTTCATGTTCCTCAGAAAATCATATTAACTTCCAGATATGATTACTGATGGTGGAAAGTTATCAGACACAAGAAGGTTGAATCATCTACCTGGCGACTCCAAATCAAATACTCCACTGGAGGAAGAACCTGAAACATGACAAGACAATCTGGAAAGATCAGGTATTCAAGTTGGAATTTTATCCAAGACAGAATAGAATTTATTTTTAAATATTTCTTCTCTTTTCCTGATCCTAGTCAAGACCATATTACTGAGACTTATGATTATCATATTCAACCTAATGAGCCTCAAAATATCAATACCAATTTTACATCTTATGTACATACTCATTCACCTATTAAAATTCCAGATAGATATAAGCCTCTTGTCTTACCTCCTATACTCCATGATCTCCCTGCAAATTATCATGAATATCTTCCTAGGTTTGATGGATAATATGGTAACATCACTGCTGAAAAACAAATTTAGGGTTTTGAAAATTTTATTGACCTTTTTGAGGTTGAAGAAGATGATGTCTGTATTAGGATTTTTGCTTTATCTTTGCAAGGTAAAGCTAAAGAGTGGTTCAAAAATTTTATAGCTGCAAGCATTGGTGATTTCCATCAGTTTGTGAAGGTATTCCTTGATAAATGGGTGATCAAGAGGAATATTTTTCTCATTTTAGAAGAATATGATCATTTGAAAAGACATCCAGGATAAGCAGTGTAGAACTTTTCAACCAGGTTCAATCAAATCTACCATTCAATGCCTGATGATATAAAGCCTCCTCCTAGTTTAGCTCTCTTACACTACTCAGATGCCTTTGATCCAGAAATGGAATTTCATTTAAGAGAAAGGAACACTACAACACTTGAAGAAATGTAGAAAAGTGCAATAGGTGTAGAAGATAATTTCTTAATCAAAAAGTCAAATTTGAAGGCAGAAAAGAAGGAAAACATAGAAAAGGAGCATCTGACATCTTCAGAAGTGAAACTAAACATTCTAGAAAACACAATGAGAGAAATGATGAAAAATATTATCATGAAATATGAACTTGTTGTTCAAAAACATCATGTTCCATTTTTTGCAAAGAAAGAAAAGTTCATTGTTCCCAAAAAAAAATTGTTTATCTTGGGTATCATAGATCAGAAAAATGATTGTTTTATGTATTCACTTCATGCCATGGATAAAGATGAAGCTCAAAATCAGCTTGTGGGGGAGAAATGAGTTGATCTAATGTGTATTCTTGATGACATTTCTTATATGGATGATCTACCCAAGTATGATCAATATGATGATGATTACATCAAGGTTGATTCTGCAAAGCAATCAACAACATATTTTTTGGAGGAATAAGCCCAGTTACAATGGCTCAAATATGACAATCATCCTATGTATATTAATCATGACAGCAATGAGGAAAATGCAGAAAATTTCAAAGTAAGTGAAAAATATTTTCCCTTATGTTTCTCTTCATTTCAATTTCTGAGAGGAATCTATAAGCAAGCAGACCAACAAATTTTCAACAGTAGGAATGAAGAATTTTTTGATGAGTTAGTTGAGGATATCATCTGTGATATAGAATTTTTTCTAGCTCCGGAATTACAACCCTTGAGTTATATAGATTTTCAAACCGATGCAACATGATTTTGTACCATTAAGTTTTGGTTCATTTCAATTTTTTAAGGCAAATGCTACAAATATATTAGAAGCAAGGACCGGTAAGCCTATATAAAATCATGTAGCCTCATTGGAATCATTACATAATAAATTGAAACATTCATCTCAGTTTCTACAAGACCCAATAGCTGATGTTTTGGATGATCTGTGTAGTCAAGGTCCTGTTCCATTAACTAGTTATGAGCTTAAAAACAGTCATGATAAAAACTTGATCAGGCAACCGGCTTCACTGTCTTGTTCATCAGGAGTCTCATTACAAAGCTCTTCTAAAAATTTGCAGTTAAATCAGAAGTTGTATGATGATGTAGATAGCATATGTGCAATACCCAATTATGACCTTGAGTTTGCTTAATACTCTGAACACCAAGAAATAGGTCATGTTTATCATGATCCTATAGCTATCTATATGGAGGAGTTTTTCACTTCAGAATTCCAATCAATTTCCAGTGATGCTTTTGTTTTTTATGGTTCCAAAGCTCTCTATTGTGAAGATCGAACTGACAATTAGTTTCTAGTGCCTTTACAAGATCTAGTTCTGAGTTTTGTTAAAAACAGTGAAAGAGAAGAGTTATTGGATCAACTATTGGATTAGCTTCATTGGAATTTTTCCATTACCTAATTGAGCATTAATTTCATCAGATTGGGGTAGGAGTGTGTGAATAATCTCGGCTTCGCGAGCATTCCTTTCAGTAATTTTTCAATTTTATTTTCAGTTTGGTTTCATCTTTTCATCTTTAGAGTATAGTTCAGATTTCAAAGTGAATTTGATTCAGTTAAGGTTTCGAGCAGATAATTAATTGATTTCCAGTCACAAAGGTTTCATGACAGAGCAGGTTGCAAGCTTGGGATCATCCCAATGGATCGGGATACTTAGTCTACGGTGTTCTTGTCATCTCATAGGGAGAATGCCATCCCCATTTGGAGCCATTGTTAAAGTCCTATATTTCATAGGATCATATGGTGATTGAAATTTCTTCCTTCAGTGATTCTATGTGGTAAATGATATTTCATTCTGTAAATAATTTCCCAAAGGAAAAAGCAAAGAAAACATAAGCAGGGTTTTGCATTTCAAAATATGCCCTAATTTAATCAAATTTGGTTAATTTAGCATTGGAAAATAAAATTGCAGTCTAAAATGGAAAAAAAGTGAGCTTAACACTAGCCATCACATAATTTTTATCCTAAGGTTGCAAGCAGACAATACTTTTGTCTTGTAGTGCCTAAATCCCATGCTAGTCTCCATTGAATGCATTCCCATCGCCTAGATCGATAGTCCTCAGTGAAATTTGGACCCCCCTAACCTTTCTACCTTTAACGGAGGGGGGGGGGGTCTGAAAAGTGGTTTTACCCGCCGCGGTTCCCACCTAATGTGGAACCTCCTCATTATTTCAGACCCCCCCCCTCTCAAATATACTTACCGCCTACCCCCCCTCCAAAATCTGCCTAAACCACCATATGATATCGCTCCTCTCCCTACTTAACACCTATCCTCCACTCACCTACCTTATATTCTCCTCTTCTCATCACACACCACTTGTCTCCTCATTCCTGATACCGTCCACCTCTCTGCCTATCCCTATCGCTTACACTCCCACTTCTACTCATCCCATCTCCCTATTGGGCACTTGTCCCCATGCCATCTTATTCATAACCAATCACATTTTCCCCATGACTGTTTTGACTGACAACTATTCTATAACGATCTCGCGCCACTAATAAAAAAACATCGTCACAGTCAAAAGGTAAAATATCTCAGATTTCAAGCATCATCTAACCGTCCATATCAAATGCATATCAACGCTAGTCAGGTACTTTGGATCTTGCAACTTGCACAAGGTTTAATCATGCCCCAATATGTCAGCATTCATAGTTTCATCTTGTTCACCCTTCCACTTCTAATTTCGGCCTTCAGGTAATATCATTTCCATTGATTAATTTCACCCTAAGCTCGAAGGCCCGAAGTCAGGGTTCATCGTGCTCTCAAATCCTAGTTCCATAATCATTGTTTCGAGTGGCAAGGTTCCTTTTGTTTTATGATTAATTGCAAGTGTTTCAAAAAGGACCCTTATACTTCGTGGGAAATGTGGACATTTGAGAATCCACAGGCTTTGATAAACAGTCAGAGGATAAGAATAGGTGGCAGTAATAAGTTTAGGGTGGACTCTAGCTCCAACAAGGACAATGAATCATGGGATTTTTTTTGATATCATGATAATATCATACATTCAGTTCTCGATGGGATAAGTTTGAGGATATTTTTATGTGAAGAGGTGTCTCGGATCTATTTTTTAGGAACAAGTGTCCCAACTGTCCAGATTTCAAGCATGATAATCAACAGGTCATCTAGAATTTGTATGTAGTCAAATAGATCTAAGTATGCAAGTGGAAGATGATGGCTTCGAACATTTCAAATCGAGGAAATCAAGCTTCAGCATTCCATATCTTTGGAAAACTGTTCCATAAGTATTGCATCTTCATTTTATTTTTAGCATATGGATTAAGCTTGACTCCAGATCTAGTTTTTTTTCAGAAATTCAATCAGTGATTGTAGATAACTCCAAATTCAAGTGAAGACACATGGTAACTAAAGATCGAAAGTCAATCACTGATTCCAGAATCCAATGCCCGATTTTACAGAAGTATCCATAGTCACCAATAAAGACCAGCATATAAGAAAAAGTCGAATACATATCATCAACAACTGGCAATCAAATCAAGCACCTGAAATCTGAACCGATCTTAAATATTCCTATATTTTTTGTAATTAAGAGATACAGTTAGTTTATATTTTTCTGAAAATAAATCCTACTCATTTATGACAGGATCCTTTGTAAACAACTTATAAATACTTTCCATTTCAAAGTATTAAGGTTTGGGACTTTTTCTTAGGATAGGATAAATATTGTAAGGCAACCCATAGAAACCCCATTGATCAGATTTTCAGTCATACAATGTGGCATTGCAGGATTCTTGTGTCAGATTGTTGGTGATGTATTTCTCTCTTTGTCAAATTTTTTCTTATGCTCTATAATCATTTCATATATTTCCAATTCCAATCATTAAAAGAAAGTCAAAAGAATCAAATCTATCTTATATACTATGTCTCTGGTTTTTTAATGATCTGTATGTTTTCATCTGAATCTGAGTGAAGGAATTCTTAACTGCTCCTCTACTTAGTGGACTTTCCCCTCATTTCCCTCTTATTCATTTCATTTAATCTGAATAGATCCAAAAATTTTACTACTCTGCCCTGCAATAATAGCCTGTTAATCTTGCATTTGATCAATCCAAATCTGTGACTCCATTTTCCCAATGGCCCATCTTCCCTATTCCAACCAACAATTCTAAAAACCAAACCTTGTACTATCATAACTAGCCTAAAATTCCCAGCAAACAAAGCTAAATATTATAAAGAGGTCACTCTCTGAGTCTAAGAGGGCTATATCCTAGACTCCAAAGTGGTATTATAGTTACCTCTGTCAACTTCTTCCTCAACCTGAGAAATTACAGAGTGCTAACACTCTCCATCAAATCAAAAATTTGTTTCTCATTTCAAATTTCAAATTTTTCTTATGGTAAAAGGCACTACAAGAATAGCGCTATTATTGTAGCATCAAGAATAATCATCATTTTGCATGAGCCACTTCACAATATCATGTTAGAGGATGCCCGAGATATTATCCTAAAATCCAACATGATTGACGGGTAAAGATCAAAGTCGTGTCGGCAGTTTCATACTCATTAGAAGAGATCAAGGTTGTACTTTTTCACTCTAAATCATATCACAGGTTTGTTGGCTGCATAGAATTATGGCTAATAGATTACACCCAAGTATTTCATTATATCTTGGTTTTAGTTTAAACAATCTTTGTAGGCCATCAACCTCTTCCACAACATTTTCAGAAGATCTATAGTTGTTGCTGACATAAACCTTAGACAGACTTTGAAATTCAGTGATCTGCATTATGGCACCTAAGAAAAATGGGCAAGTTACCCGACTAGAACCAAAGGGTGTTGAATTGCTTGAAACTTACCCAGAGATTTCACAAAGGTTCAGAAGGGCAGGGTGGTTTAACTTCTGCTCATTGCTACAGGGCTATCATGAGCGAATTTCTTTGATGTTTTCTCAGAACTTTGATGGATTTTCAATAGTAGTGGGGAAGGTTTGAATTCATGTGATAGAGCATTCAATCGAGATAACATGCAGGCTATCCATGTATGGAGAGAGATGGTGGAAGAAGGAGGAGATGCCTATGTAATTTCTCAACCAGTTTTTGCTCCCAAAACACCAAGATCCTAACTGGAGTCAAGGCATCCCACAGAGTTGGTTGAAGAAGGAATGGCAAACTACTCTAATGGTGATTTGCAGGTATATTACCTATGAAGGACGTTTCTCCTTTGTTCATATTTACCACATTAGACTGTTAATTCACTTGAATGGTGACATCCCTCTATGTCTACCATTATTTTTATTAAAAAGCCTGAAATGTTTTTCTAAAAGAATACAATCTCACCCTGCAACTGCCAGTAAGAGTATTTTTCACCAGAGATTGATCAAAGTCCTAGTTTTGTATGCCTTGGATGAAGTGAATCATTCTTGGGATTGGTTAATTGAATCCCTTGAACTTAAAGAATAGGAACCAAAACCTAAACTTTCTCCAAAGCATAAATCAACAAAGGAAAAGAAGATTCTTAAAACCTTTGTTGTTACAGAAAAAGAGAATGTTCCTATGGCTAGAGTCACTCGATATAATAAAATAAAATTACAATTGCAGTAGGAGATAGAGGATCTAACTAAAATTTTCCTTGTATTCAAGGCCACCAAAGCAAAGAAAAAGAAGCAAAAAACAGAGGAATAGTTGGACATTCACATCCACAAGAAGTTGTTTGTTCCAAAGGATGAGCCTAAAGATAACAAAGGAATATAGATCAAAGAATTAAGAAAGCAGAATCTCAAGCATTCAATACAGAAACAAAAGGAACCAGTTGCAGGTGATAAATGTAAATCAATGGTAAATTATCCTAGAAGTTCTAAGACTAGGGAAACAATTAAATTTAGACTAAATTCAAAATCCATTTTCAATCCTTATCTTAAGGAGAAAAATGTAATTGTCATTGATGATGACACAACAGAAAGTGCAGGGGAGGAAAAGGGACAGTCATATATGACCTCTTCGTACAAAGGGGAAAAGGTCAAATTAGATCCTAAATGTGAATATGATACTATGTAAGAACAACAAAAGGATGGGAAGGGAAAACAGGTAACAGATCACCCCATGAAGTGTGTGACCAGAGCTTCAAAAAAGATAAGTATAAATTCCAAAACCTTACCCTAATCATCTCTGAAAAAGGGTTGTTCAACATATATTGAAGATAATCCATTTGAGTCTCAGATCAAAACAGAATTTGATTGTTTCCTAAATACAGAGTTGCAATATTCTTATGAGATTAGAATGTCAAATAATGTTGAAGCAGAAGAGATTGATGGTAGTTCACCTTATAAGGATTATAAGCATGAGATCAAAGTTGAAAAGCCTAGGTTCTCTATTGACATGAATCAGTCTTCTCTAATTGAAGAACATCCAGAATTCAGAATGGAAATAAGGGATGAAAATGACAGGGCAGAAGAATTAAAATCTACAATCAGGTTGTTGAAGAAAGAAAAATGCATGTTAGAATAGTGGAATGTTAAGCAGCAGGAAAAGTTGCAGAAAGTAAAAAAGAAGAAAAAGGATTAGCAAGTTTTTCTCAAAGAGGTAAGAGAGGAAAATATCAGATTGTATTGGCACAATGTGGTTTTGAAGACTAAATTGAAACAAATTAAGACCACATGCTCTGTTGTTATCATACAATGAAGGATTCACATCCCATACATCCTACATTTTTTACCTTTTTGATGATTCCAAAATACTTACGCTAAGGTTTTGAAACAAGTTGTTATGAGCCATACAGTGACAGGGTATTTTTGAATAAGCGTTACAACCCTAAATTGCACCACACATGCTTACCTGGCATCTGACCAACTCATATCCCTTCTTTGCCAAAAAACTACTGAACAACTCTTCTAAAAACTCCATTTTTAAAAAGCAAACTCTAGCAGGCTCACTACAACCCGCGGGCCCCGCACGCAGGCCCACTACAGCCCGCGGGGGCCCCGCTAGCAGGCCCACTACAGCCCGCGGGTGCCTTCCGAATCACAAAAAACGGAAAGTTGCCGACGGAACGAGAAGCTTTTGGTCAGTTAAATAGAACTCNCCTAGCTCCTTCTAGCCTATAAAAGGAGGGTTAGGGGTACTATTCAAAGGGGAAAAAATCATAGAAAATAAACTCTGCCAAATTGCCAAGCCAGTTTTGTCCCAACTCTTTAGCCTTGCCTCAAGCTTTAGGAGAAATTCAAGCAGCAACAGTTGGAGGACAAAAGAAGAGGAGGAGCCTAGGATCAGGATCGAGGAACGGTGGCCGGTCTCAGAAATCATTGTAAGTGATTCATATTGAGACTAATGAAAAAGATACTTTTCCCGTCCCAAATACATGAGTCTTTTATATGTTATTTGATTTGTGTTTTATCTCTAACCCCCTAGTATATCAATAGCATGCATGTGTAGTCTTGTTTTGATTGCAGGAAAGCTTTGTGGAAGGAGCAGCAGCAGCAAGGAGAAAAAGGCTCAACGGAGGATCTACTTCAACCGTCGATAAAAAGGTTA